>JAQZBX010002154.1:0-73796 GCA_029593785.1 Cabassous unicinctus
GAGACATGATATTGACATTGTTAGGATATATCCCCATAAAATTCCATTTCATTATAATGGAAAACAATTTGTATGTAAGTGTGTTGAGAAACTTGGAGAAATTTCAACCAGTTATCATGTTGACATCAACAAGGTTGGTGTGAGTGGATTTTGTGTCCTTCCTGATGGGTTGTGCTGTGGAGAGGACAATATCACCCTAGGGTCTTCCTGCTGAAATAAAGGCCTGAGTATGCTCAGGAGAAGGATGGAGGCAGACCCAGGTTGAAATCACTGGTCATTGCTAAATTTATCAAGGACATGAGAGAATGTTTCAAGAACAGTTACAATTTGGAGGAGCAAATACTGAAAGGGACAAAGAGGAATTTTCTTACTATAAGTAAATTAGGTAATATTTGAAGAGGATCCAAGAATTTGATCATAATTTGTAAATGATATTGTTACCTGATTTGGGTTTGTGTGGTTATCTAGGGGAGTATTTCAGTTTTGAGGGAGCACACACTGGAGTAGTTTGTGGTAAGGGGAAAATGTGGTAAAACTATGATCATTGTGGAATCTGAGTGTGAGGATCAGAAGTTATTTATAGTGTTATTTCAATTTTTAAATAAGATCTCTAAATTCTATAATTATTTCAAAATAAAATATTGTTGCTTACAATAACCATGGCAATACCAGGTTATTAAGGGAGGCAAGATTAAACCCGATTATAGAGACTAAACTTTACATAAATCCATGCCAGCCAAAGTTGTGAAACTCCCATTCTCTTAGGAATTTGACTTTAATTTGAGGGAGTGTGTGAATATTTTATTATGGCCAGAATGTTTTGGTCTTTTGAATGATTTGGAGTCAAAGGGAGTCAATGAGAAGAAGGCCTGAGTGTGGCCTGAGTGTCACTACCCTGGTGACTGAAGACTGGGAGAGATTGGAAGTCAGATAGGTAAGAGAGGGTGTACTGGGGTCAGGATGTAGAACTGACTGGAGGTTGGAAAAGGGCAGTGACATCACCTGAGAGATGAGGCATAAGAAAATGTGATGGGATCCCTGTAGACCATGGTGCAAACTGACACAGATTGACGGGTTACTAAGGTGAGAGCTAGGTAGCATGAATGTGAACTGGAGGGGAAGAATAAAGATTGGGGGTAAAATGAGGTGAGTAAAAGTGCAGAGAGCATTGAGTCATGGAGTGGTGAGACAGGCCACAGCAGTCAAGGAAGGTGAGTGATCAAAGTATTCTTAATTGAGATGAATGTGTGAGAGGGGAGAACTGGGGTGACCTGGGACATGGGTACCTAGGACTAACATGGAGAGGGAGAAATAGACAGGAGAAGAGAGTCCCAGGGAGGATAGGGACTTCTCTGCATCATTGTGGCAGGGTGGGTTGTGAAGATGTCCAATGGTGGAGCTGGAAAAGGTCAGTGGCAGAGGGATAGATGAACTAAGTGATGCAGGAACATAAAGGTTATAGACCTAGGAGGCAATTAATAGAGGAGGTAAGGAGTTGACTGAGGTGAAGTGAATGTGTACCCAGAGGTGGAGTCAAGGTAGTAGAGGAGGGAACAACAAACAGGAGGTGAATTGAGATGGGAGAAGCAGGGTTCTAAGGCAGGAGAATGGAAGGGGGGATGCTCAATGAAGGGTAGAACATTAGGGCTCCTTGTGGGATGGATTTGAGGGAGAGGTGTGGATGAGGGTTTCCTTGAAGGGTAGAGATACTGGAATGAGCCTTACTGGAAAACAGGGGGCAATGAGAAACTGGTGGCTAAGGAGACAAACCATGCTACCCCAGGGTAAACTGAGGCAAGTATTGGGGGAAGGTACAAGGAAATAATGGATAGATCAGGAAGGGTTGGGATCATGAGAGGTCATGATTGATTGGGGCAAACTTTGCATAGAAGAACTGAGGCCACATTCATGGATGTGAAGAGGACAAGTGAAGTGGAGAGCTGAGCCCAGGCTAGAGAAAACAAACCAACTGGCTATAACTATGACATTACAAAATTATAAAATACACTTGATTTCTTTGAATTTATGAAGATATTGTTTTAGCATATTCTTATAAATAATCAAGTGATGTTTCTACTACTATTTCTTAATATTCATCTTGCTATTATATATGAGTTGATATTCATTTTTAGCAACACTGCACAAAATGCTTTGGCAGCTTTCATTTAGCCTTATTTTTCCATAAAATTATGATTTATAAAATGACATTGTTCAGTCAATTACGGGTGGCTTGCTACCTGGGGTTCTGGCTCTAGGACAGCAGGAGACACAGGTATTTTTGAAAGACACTCTTGATGGATATAAGATTCTTGGCTGGAAATTTTTCTCTTTCAGTATCTTAAACATATAATACCACTGTCTTCTTGCTTCCATGGTTTCAGGTGAGAAATCAGCACGTTATTTATTGAGTATTCCTTATATGTTATGCATTGCTTTACTCTTGCTACTCTCAGAATTCTCTCTTTGTCTTTGGCCTTTGACATATTCATTAGTATAGGTCTTGGAGTTGGTCTATTGGATATTTTCAGATTCAAGTCTGTTGTGCTTCTTGGATATGGATATCTATGTCTCTCAAGGTTTGGGAAATTTTCTCCAATTATTTCTTCAAATACTCCTTCTGACCCTTTTCTTTTCTCTTCTCCTTCTGAGACACCCATGACAAAAATGTTTTCACGTCTCTTGCTGACATTTAGTTACCTGAGACCTTCTTCAAATTTTTCCAATCTTTTTATCATCTGTTCTTTTCTATGTTCATGTTCAGAGGCCATGTCTTCAAGCTCACCAATCCTTTCATCTGCCTCCTCAAATCTGCTATTACATGATTCCAGTGTATTTTTAATTTCATTCATTATACCTTTCATTCCCATAAGATCTGCCATTTTTCTACGCATGCTTAAAATTCTTATTTCTGCTCATCCAGTGTCTTCTTAATATCCTTAATTTCTTTATCTGTCTCATTGAATTTATTAAGGAGATTTGTTTGAACATCTATGATTAGTTGTCTCAACTCCTTTATGTCATCTGGAGGCTTATCTCATTCCTTTAACTGGGCCATATCTTCCTGTTTCTTGGTATGGATTGTAATTTTTTGTTGGTGTCTTTGCATGTGGCTTACTAGAGTATTTATTCTGGATGCAGTTTTCCTCTTTAATTAAGGGCTTCCTGCCCTTTCTCCCTTGCTGGTTGTTTAGTAGGAGCCAAGGATGTAGTTGGAGCTATAAACTATGCAGGCTCAAGCTACCCTGATTGTCCCAAGGACCAATGAAGCTTCTCCCAACATTCTCCATTGCCAGGGATAGGGACAGGCCTGCCAGCTTCCACCCTGCTAGAGGTGGGGTAGGAGCTTAGGCTAGGGCAGCAGGCCAATCTGGGTGAAAGAAAGAGGTTTCTAACATCACTGTAATTTTCAGTCAGCCCGGCTTCCCATCATGCTGGGAAAGGAATCAAAATGGTTGCTACAGGACTCCTTCTGACTTGGAGAGGCTTAAATTTTAGCTCTTCTAAGGGTTATACTTTAGCCAGCTGCATTTACTAATCAGTAGCTGAAATCAAAGGCCAAATGTCTCTTCCTCCCCTGTTTTTGGAAAATGGAACTTCTAATTCCTGCAACAGAATAGCTCTTGGGGTGGCTTGCACTGTCAAAGTAAGATGATCACCAGACTCCCTGGCATGACCTGTAATTTCCTGGGGAATCTGATGAGGCTCCCCCCAGCTTCCTCCCTGCCCAATGTGGGCCTGGGGCTTAGGCTAGAGTGACAATCTGATCTATATGGAAGGTAGTCTGTCCCTACCAGCACTGTGATTTTTAGTCAGTCCCACTTCCCCTCGTGTTAAACATGGAGTTAAGATGGTGGGCACCAGCTTCTTTCTGTCTTGGACATCTTCAAACTTTAGCTGTTCTTAGGATTATACATTAGCCCACCAAATTTATTAATGAGTAGCTGAAGTTGATGCCTAACTCTCTCTTCCTCCCCCATTTCTGGGAAGTGGGGCTTTCAATCCAGCCACAGAACAGCTCCCGTGGCAGCTTGTGCCTCAGTAGAGGATGGGCTCAGGCTTTCATAGCGTTGAGTGCTTTACTTATGAATCTTCTGTGCAGACGGGCAGTTTCCTCCTTTCATTCTTTCAAGGATGTTGTAAGATGCATTTCTGGCCTCCTGGAGCCCCCAAATAAGTGCTCTAGAAAGCTCTGGGTGATAACCAACTGCCCCATAGCAGGAGCTGATTCTAGGAGCTCTTTACTCTGCCACCCTCATGCTGGTTGTCCCTCTTGCCCTTTTTTTAAAGGGGTTGTTAGTCTTTTTATTTTTGAGGTATAGGATTCCTTAATATATTTTAGGTATTAGGCCCCTATCAGATAAATGGTTACCAAATATTTTCTCAAGTTTAATAGGCTGCCTTTTCAGTTTCTTGACAAACACCCTTGAGGTGCAAAATATTTTAATTTTGAGGAGGTACCATTTATCTATTTTTTTTGTTTTGTTCCTCATCCTTCGGGTGTAAAGTTCATGAAACCATTTCCTAAAACAAGATCCTGTAGATGCTTCCCTGCATTATCTTCTAGGAGATTTCTGGCCTTGGCTCTTATATTTATATCTTTCTCCATTTTGAGTTAATTTTTCTATAAGGTGTGAGGTTTTATTACTCTCTCATTCTTTTGGATATATATATTTAGTTCTACAAGCACGATTTGTTGAAGAGGCCATTCTTTCAGAGTTCATTGGGCTTGTGGGCCTTGTCCAGTATCAGGTGACTCTGTTTGTGGAGATCTATATGAGAACTCTCTATTCAGTTCTGTTGCTCAGTATGCCTATCCTTGTGCCCATTCCATGCAGTTTTGAGAACCGTAGCTTTATAGTATGTTCTAAAGTCAGGTAGTGTGATTCCTATGATTTCATTTTCCTTTTTCATTAAATCTTTGGATATTTTGAGCCGCTTGCCCTTCAAATAAATTTCATAGTTAACTTTCCCAATTCAGTAAAAAATGTTGTGATAATTTTTATTGGGATTGCATTAAATGAATAAATCATATTGGGTGGGATAGACATCTTAATGATGTTTAGTTTTCCTAGCAATGAACAGGGAATATTCTTCCATTTATTTAAGTCTTCTTTGATTTCCTTTAATAGTGTTGTGTAAGTCTCTGCATATAAGGTATTTACATAATTAGTTAAATTTTTTCCTATGTATTTCATTCTTTTGGTTGCTATTGACAACAGGATTTTTTCTTGATTTCCTCCTCAGATTGTTCGTTTTTGCTGTACAGAAATGCTTCTGATTTATGCACATTGATCTTATTACCTGTGACTTTACTAAACTCATTTATAAGCTCTAAGAGCTTTATTTGTGGATTTCTGAGGGCTTAGTATATATGGGATCACGGGATTTGCAAATAGTGAAATTTTTACTTCTTCCTGTCCAACTTGGAGGCCTTCTATGGCTTTATCATGCCTAAGTGCTTGAGCAAGTACTTCTAACACAATTTTAATTAAGAGTAGTGAAAGTGGCTGTCCTTGTCTTGGACTTCATCTTACAGGGAAAGCTTTTAGGATTTCACCAGTGAATATGATATTAGCTGTGGGTTTTTCATATATACCTATTGTCATGTTGAAGAAGGTTCACTCTATTCCTATTTTTGCAGTATTTTTTTTTTAATCAGGAAAGGGTTTTGTATTTTGTCAAATGCTTTTTCTACATCTATAGTGATCATCAAGTAATTTTTTTCTTTTGAACTGTTCATATGATATATTACAATGATTCATTTTCTTATGTTGAAACACCCTTGCATAACAGGGATGAAACCCATTTGATAATGTTGTATAATTCATTTGATGTGTTTTTTAATACAATTAGCAAGTATTTTCCTGAAGATTTTAGCATCAAGTTTCATTAGAGAGATTTCTCTATTGTTTTCCTTTCTTGTGGCATCTTTGCATGGCTTTGGTATTAGGGTGATGGTGTCATCATAGAATGATTTAAGCAATGTTCCCTCCACTCCTATTTTTGGAAGAATTCTAGCAGGATAAGTGTTAGTTCTTTCCAGAAAGTTTGTAGAATTTAACACTGAAGTCATATGGCCCTGGGCTCTTCTTAGTTGGAAGGCTTTTGATGACTAATTCTATCTCCTTATTTCTGATGGATCTGTTGAGTTTATCAATTTCTTCTTTCATCAGTGAAGGCTGTTTTTGTGTTTCTAGGAATTTGTCCATTTCCTTTAAATTATCATTCTTGTTGGCACATAATTTTTCAAAGTATCCTCTTATGATACTCTATTTATGTAGGGTCAATGTTGATATCCCCCTCCTCATTTCTTATTTTGTTATTTTCATCTTCTCACTTTTTTTCCCTATTAGTCTACCTAGGGGTTTGTCAATTTTTTAAAACTTCTTGAAGAAGCAGCTTTTGGTTTCATTTTCTCTAGTGCTTTTTTATCTTCAATTTCATTTAGCTCGGCACTAATTTTTGTTATTTCCTTTTTTCTACTTCTTTGTGGTTATTTTCTTGTTATTTTTCTAATTCTGCCAGGTGTGCAGTTAGGTCTTTGACTTTACTTCTTTCTTCTTTTTTAATGTACACATTTATGGCTCTGAATTTACCTCTCATACAGCTTTTGCTACATCCCATAGATTTTGATATGTTGTGTTGTCATTTTCATTCATTTCATGGTAGTTGTGGATTTCTTTTGTGATATCCTCCTTGGCCCACTGTTTGTCTAAGAGGATGTTGTTTAACTTCCATATCTTTGTGCCTAATCTGGTTCTCTGACACTTAGTGATTTTCAATTTAATTCCATTGTGGTCAGAGAAATTACTTTGAATAATTTCAAACTTTCTGAATTCATTGAGAGTTTTTCTATGGCCTAGCATAGGGTCTATCCTGGAGAATGAGCTGTGTGCACTCAAGAAAATTGTATATCTCACTGTATTTGGGTTTGATGTTCTCTATTTGTATATTAAGTCTAGATCTTCTAATGTATTATTCAAAGTCTTTGTTTCTTTATTGATTCTCTTTTGAGATGTTCTGTCTAATGGCAGTAACGGTGTATTAAAATTCCCCATGACAATTGTAGATGCTTATATTTCTCCATTTTGTTTTTCCACGGCTTGCTTCATGTATTTTGAGCACCCTATTTAGTTACATAACTGTTTATGATTGTTCTTTCTTCTTGCTAGATTATCACATTTCTTAATATATAAAGTGTCCTTCTTTGTCTCTTACAATAATTTCACATTTAAAGTTTCTTTCCTCCATTATTGGCATAACTACTTCTGCATGTTTTTGCTTATTGCTTGTATGTAAAATCATTTTCCAACCTTCCACTTGCAACTTCCCTCCGTTCCTTGGTCTAAGGTGAATTTCTTGTACAGAGACAATAGATGGGTCATATTTCCTTATCAATTCTACTCATCTCTGTCTTTTAATTGGAGAATTTATGCCATTAACATTCAATATTATGTCTGCCATGGCATTACTTAACTTAACAATTTTTTTCATTATATCTATATATGTCATATTTTCTTTTTATTTCTCTTTTTATCCTTTTAGGTACTCTTACCAATTATCTTCCTGTCTACATTCTTCCAACCCTCTCTCTCCTGTTTTTTTTCCCTTTCAACCTGCATCAATCCTTTTAGTATTTCTTGAGGTGCAAAATTTTTGTTGACAAACTCACAAAATTTCTATTTTTCTTTGAATCTTTTGAAGACTTCATCATTTTTTAATTACCAACTTTGATAGACACAGAATTCTTGGCTGGCAGCTTTTTTCTTCTAGCACCTTAATTATGTCATACACACGTAGTGAGAATGAATTAGTTATCAAAATCCTCCCAACCAGGAAGAGCTCAGGAGCAGATGGCTTCACTGATGAATTCTACCTATCATACTGGAAACAACTAACACCCATTATGCTTAAACCCTTCTGAAAATAGAAGAAAATTACCTAACTCATTCTATGATGTCAACATAAGCCTAATACCAAAAACACATAAAGAAACAATAAGAAAATCAAACTGCAGACAAATCTCTCTAATAAACCTAGATGCTAAAGTCCTCTTTGAATTACTTGCTAATCATATTCAATAACACATCAAATGAATTATAAACCATTATCAACTGAGTTTTATCCCAGGTTTGCAAAGATTATTCAACATAAGAAAACCTCAATCAATGCAATTCACCACATTAAAAGATCGACCCCCCCCCCAAAAAAAAGACACAAACAAACTATTGACCATCTAGAGGCAGAAAAAGAACTTGACAATGTACACCATCCTTGCTTGATAGAACACTCCAAAAGATAGGAATAGAAGGAAATTTCCTCAACATGCTTAAGAATATATATGAAAAATCCTCAGCTAAAATTACAGTCAATGTTGAAAGGCTAAAGACTTTCCTTGTAAGATCTGGGAAAAATCAGGATGACTACTGTCACTGTTCTTACTTATAATTTTATTAGAAAATATTTCTAGAAAAAATAGGCAAAAATAAAATAAAAGGAATCTCAACCTGAAATGGAGAGGTAAAACTTTCCCTATTTCAGATGACATGATCCTATATGCATAAAGCCCCCCAAAAACTATAACAGAACTTCTAGAGCTCATAATGAGTTCAGTAAAGTGGCAGGATATAAAATCAACATGCAAAAATCAATAACATTTCTATACTCTAGTAATGAGCAATCTAAGGAGGAATTTTAAAAATTCATTTATAATAGCAATTAAAAAAATCAAATATCTAGGAATAAAATTAACTAAAGATTTAAATAACTTGAACAAAGAATTACCCAACATTGAGAAAGAAATAAAGAAGACCTAAAAAATGGAAGAATATTCCATTTTCATGGATTGGAAGGCTAAATATCATTAAGATGTCAATTTTACACAAATTGATTTACAGATTTAACACATTTCCCATAAAAATTACAACACTTTTTACTGAACTGAAAAATCCAATCATGAAATTTATTTAGAAGAGAAAGAGGCCAGAAAGAGCTTAAACATATTTTCAAAGTATACAAATTGGAGGAATCAGGTTACCTGACTTTAAAGTGTACTATAAAGCTACAGTAGTCAAAACTGTATGGTAATGACACAAGGAAAGACACACTGACCAATAGAACTGTATTGTGAGTTCTGATATAGACCTATCCATATAGAGCCAACTGAAATTCAACAAGGCCATCAAGCCCACTCAACTGGAAGAGAATAGCCTCTTCAACCCCAGCAGCACTTAACCCAGAGCCAGGTATCAGGTGAATATTCCCGATGGCTTATCCTATTTAATATCCTTATATTAACTGCATGAAATTTGCCCTCTCTCCACCCTCTTCTCAGAGGAGCTGCCTGAGTTTCAGAGAGGTAAATTGAAATTCCCAATACACACTGTCAATATGTGGCAAACTCAAGGCTGTGGAGGTAGGTGCTCAACTTATGAAGAGAAGTTCAGGGCACTTTGGATGGTGGCCAAATCTCTGTAGCTGCAAAGTAAGTTTGTGATGAAAGAGAGTCCCCCACACTGGAAGGCACACACCTAGTATACTACCAACTTCTCCAGCCTGTTTGCTTTGATATTTTTCACATGCTAGTCTGGGATAATTTCAAATCTGATGCATGTTCACACTGAGGTTGGGACAAAGGAGAGACATATGATTCCATTTGCTGCTATAACACCACATTAACAAAAGTTGAAAGAATAACACCAAAAGCTGGTCGTTTGTAGGGAAGCCTCGAACTTCATAGACTGCTGTTGTCAAATTAAATGAGATGGCAGCTTTTCAAAGTTTTCTGGCTCTAACTATTAAAATTTTAAGTATACACATGCTTAAACCCAACAATCCCATTCCTGAATGTCTTTACTGAGTGTATGAAGAGCATTAGAACATTAGGGGCCACATATATGCTGTTTCCTGCAGCATTGTTGAAATGACAACAGAAAAGAATCCCATCAAGTTCTAGCAGCAATCAGAGACTGAATCTCTGTGATGACAGGCTTTCTTTCTGGAACATTATGTAGCCCAGTCACCTGGCTCGGAGGGGTTACAGTGCAGAGTTCCTCAGGATGGCAAGTTACAAAGAAAGGGGCATAATATTATGCCCTCACCATTTTTTGATGAATGCAGTCTTGCTAAGTGTGATGTTTAGTAAGGCTGCAGAACTTGTGGAAGTATAGTCAAACAGAGTAATAGAAGAGATACCTGGGGTTGAGTAGTTAAAACAACCAAAACAGTAGCAAAATGCAAAGACACTCATGGTATCACATGAAGTGAAAACACTATAAAAGTCTCCTTTCTGGGACTGGGCAGTGGGGATGGGAGAATATCAGTTCAGATACCTTTGGGAGTGGTGCCTTGGACCAATAATTAGGTAAAAAAAAAATGAGAGAGAGCCTTGGGAGTCATAAGGGTAGGGTCTTGGAAGCCCTACCTGGCTCTCATTGGACCCTAGATGTAGAGGCTCTTCTCTACCCACTCTCACATCTGACCTGCACTGGCCCTTGTTGGCAGTGTGGTGTACCTTCTTCTTACACAGTGAGATGGTGTAGAAGACTCTGTTGTCCAGCTTCTCACCAAATTTCCAGGCAGTGCTTGCAGAGACAGGTCATAGCAGCCAGGCCAAGAGGTGTCATGGCCCTTCCTGGCCCTCACTGAGGGGGCAACACCAAATGATGCTCATCTCTACAGATTATAAACAGAACCCTGTCTGTGAAGTCTTCCAGCCCATGAGGAAAGGAAATGACCATTGTTGATTAACATCTGGAAAGAAGATAGCTGTCCCAGCCCTCCTCTTCCCACCTTGCCATATATAATATGGGTATGAAATTTACAGACTCACAAGGATTCCATCCCACCAAGAGCCTGCTCCCACCCAGAGCCAAACCATCCCTCAGGCTGCTACCCTCCACACATACATGCTGGGTGTCTAGATTTCTGTGAGTTTGTAAGAGAGGATCACAATTATTCACCTGGTCATATACCTGCCCTGTGTCATACTGTGTTACCTTTGAGTAACTGCTAAATGTACAGGTCTCTTGGAGTGAGGGTTATCCAATGCCTGAAGCATTGGAAAAGTCTCTCACTTCAGATTTTATAGAGGCAAGAACCTTGGGAAACAGGCAAAAAAGAAAGTATCTAGTTCTTTCAAGTATCTCTTTTGAGTAAGTGAGGTAAGGGGCTATCTCTATAATCTGTGTGCCTGGTTACTGGGTTTCCATGTTCTGTTTGGTTATAGCTCCATGGAAATGAGGTTATTTCCTAGGGTCTCTTTACCTGTGCCCCACCTTGAATAAAATATGACCTAATGCCCCTTTGTGCTGCTGACTAGTCACTCTGCTCTCCCATGTTATCTATTTAACTCTGCAGTTACACCAACACAGTTCTCCATGCAGACTTTGGAAAGTCTGCAAAATTAAAGACCTCAATATTGAGGAGGTAGAAATTTGTTCAGACCTTGTTTCTTCTTCTACCAGTTCTGTGCCTGGAAAGGTCATTGTGCCTCTTGGCCGCCCCCCAGTCTCCCCACCTGATCCATGAAGATCATTCTAGCAAGTACTATCTAAGGATTTTTAGAAGATATATATATGCAATAATCTCTAAAAAACTTGTGGGATGGTATCACAGTTACCTACTACATGAACTTACAGATGTAAGAATTACATGAAGATATAAGAGGCAGTAGGAGTTCAATCCAAAACAATTCTGGTTCCTTCTGAACCTTGGGAGGTAACTTTCCTTCTGGTTCCAGTTTCCAGTTCACACCATGAAAATCTTGAAACACAATGGAAATTTACATATGTCATCCTCTGCCTTAAAAGGCTTAATGACTACCTATTATATTTAGAATCAGATTAAGTTCCTCACTTTCATTTATGTGGTGACTTTAAGTGGCTTCCAAGTATCTATGCCCCTACACATCCTCAACTAATGTCTTTCTCTAGGTTGTGAACTGGAATTAGTGACTTCTAATCAATAGAATATGGACAAATAGATGATTTTTGACCTCCAAGATTTATAAACAAAATATCTGAGACTTCTGTCCTGTTAGTTCTCTGTTTCTTTCTATGTATGTATTTATCTATATCCATCTATATATCACCTGTCTGTTTATCTATCTATCTACCTATCCATCTATCTATCAACTATCTATCTACCTCCCTTCCTACCAATCAATGTTTTACTTTTTCTCCCTCACTCTTATTCCTCACTCCTTGAAACAACTTGTGATGTTATGGGATGCCCAATGGAGAGGACCATATGGCAAAAAAACAGAAGGGAATGAAAAAACATAAAGGGACACAGACCCTCAGTCCAAAGTGAATCCAGCATATTACATATAAGTAACCTTATGGGCAGATCCTTCCCAGTTGAGCTACAGTTGAGAGCACAGCCTCAGCTTTGGAAGAAACCTTGGAACAAAATCACACAAATAAGCTTTTCATGAACACCTTGTTCATAGAAACTATGAAATAAATGTTTTGCTGTAAGCTGGTAAATTTTGGGTAATGTTACACACTAATAGATAAATAATACAATCCACTAAGCCCTAGAATTTGACCCTACCCTCCTAATACCTCCCCTCTTCTGCTCTAAGCTTACTCCTGCTCCACTGGTCATCTTTCTAACTTCTTTTCTGGCCAAATATGCTTCTGTCTTTGAATCTCTATATATGTGTGCCTTCTCCATGACACATATTCCCAGAATTGTGCATGGCTGGCTCCAGCTGTGGAGTAAGTTGCTTCAATGGTGCATCATAAGAACACAGGTTCATGGACAACAACTGACCTCTTTATTATTAGCACAAAATAAAGAGTGCAAAAGGTCAAATAACCTCTGTTCCTTACATAGCACAAAAAGTCCAGAAGAGCACGGGAAGAAATCCCATCACAACTGGTCTTTTAGGCTGGCCAGAACTGCTAGGATCAGGGTCAGTAGGTGGTAGCTCCACACACCCCACTTTGCAATGGTGAAATGTGACAAGTCTACACTGTTTAAGTGTAGTTTTTATCTACTTTGGGGGAGGAGGGATTCCTACAACTGAGAATTCCTGCCTTGATTAGTATCTGGGTTTTCCTGTTTCTAGTTTCTGGGATTAAAATCTGGGTGGGCCTTTTCATTAAAGTTAACAAGTCTGCAATGCTTTGGAATGTAAACAGCAAAATAGAAGAGGGGGTGGGAGTAGATGATGGCTAGAGTATTGTTTCCTAGTGTGTATTGATGACTTCCCCAGAGAAGAAGGTACTGTCGGGTGAGGTCTGATTGATGGTCACTTAACAGGTGTATATGACTTCCTGAGCACTTACCATTCATTTTTGTCACAGCATAAATGTCACCCCATTGAGCTTTTTTAGACCCACCCACCTAGTGACCCACAGCCCTACCTGGCAGAGCCCTGCCTTATTTTCTTCCTGGCACATGTTCTTTTCTTAAACATCTATTTGTTTTATGGCTTTTTGTTTATCCCCACCTCCAGAATCTGAGTTCTTGGATAGCAGGGACAAAGTGAGCCAGTATCAACATCTGACCCAAGGCCTAACCCAGAAGCTAGGTAATGGCTTAGGGCATGGTTGCTGATTAAATGAGATGATCACAGAGCCCTTCTACCAGCCTGCTGACAGGCTTAGATCTTAGATATGAGTGTTCATGATAGGGGTTGCAAATCTGAGGCAGGGGGACACTCACAATGACCTCTAAATATCTCTTATCTGGCTTCAGTTGCTCCAGCAAAGCACAGAGGACTCAGCTGGCAGAAGAGGCTGCCTATCACCTCATGGTCAGAGTTAGAACTGAAGCCTCATACAGGAGATCCACAAAACAAGTTTTTTTCATGTCCTCAAGGTTGCAGATCTCTGGGATACCACTGGGGCAGAGGAGATGTACCTGATGGCTCATGGGTGAAGAGGGAGAACTGGAAGGCTCTATTGTCCCTCTTTTGGCATTCACTGGCCTTGGTGTTTCTAGTTTACTCACAAAGCATCCACACCACTGTTGGGACAATGATTCCAGCCACAGTTACAAAAGATAACCCTAAGGCACAAACAAGGACACTCTTTCCAGAACAACTTTGCCATGTTCTGCCCTACACCATGCCCACAGTCTTATTCCCCAAAATTTGTTTTAGCCAGAAAAATCTCTGTGGCAGTTTGATATTATTTATGAATTCCAAAAATAGATATTGGATTATGCTTGTAAACTGGTCTGTACCTGGGCATGATTAAATTATAATTCGGGCTTTGATTGGGCTTTGTCAGCAGGTCAAGAAAATACATGGCAGAGAAGAGTGCTGGAGTTTTTGACCTTGATCCCAGGATGTAAGCACACAGAGGTGCAGAGCAGTTGAACCCAGAGAAAAATGGAGCCCTGGGAAGAGAGGAACCCAAGAAGCTTGAACTCTTGGCACACTTTGACAGCCATCTTGCCCCAACATGTGGCAATAGACTTTAGTGAGGGAAGTAACTTATACTTTATGGCCTGGTAATTGTAAGCTTCTACCCCAAATAAATACTCTTTATAAAAGCCAACAGATATCTGGTACTTTGCATCAGGACCTCTTTGGCTGACTAATACAGAATTTGGTACCAGATAGTGGGGTTGTGCTTTTGCAATTCCAAAATGCTGGAACAGTTTTATAAAAGGATAAGGGATGTTTTTTGAAGGAATTGTGATGTGCTTGGTAGAAAACACCTACAGTGCTTTAAAGAGACTTTTGATAGTAATGGGGACTCAAAAGAGACTTTTTATGAGGCCTTAGAAGTAAATGATGAAACTAATATTGGAAACTGGAGGAAAGCATCAATGTTTCAAAGTTGCAGAGAACTTAGCAAGATTAGCCCCTAGTGTTCTATGAAAGGCAAATTTGTAAACAGCCAGCCTGTGCATTTAGCTGGAGAAATTTCCAAAAAGAACTTAGAGAATGTGGCTTGGGTTCTACTTGAAGCTTATAGCAAAATGCTAAATGAGAGACATAAGCTGAGGGCTGAATTTTTGGACACAAAGAAACCAGAAACTGATTCTGTAAATTCCAAGCCTCTGCAAATCAAGTCCCCAGAAAACAGTGCCCCATTTAAGGACTTAACTAAACTTGGAACTTGTAAATCAGGATTGAAGATGCAGTTATCTAGGAAAGATTTGTGGAAAGTCTTACTGTTTAATGGCTTCGATCCCTGCTTCTTTCAAGATAAACCAACCAGCTTTTTGAGAGAACTGTATGAATGAAACCACTGTCAGCTTGGACTAAAAGGGACATGAAAAGGAGACATTGAAAGAGAAACAGCTTTAAGAGGAAAAACATGGAAGCTGAATGTGGAATTAAGACATTACCTTGGGCCAAGAGAGGAACCCCAACCATGTGTAAAGAGAGGGTGAGTTTGACCCAGCAGTTGAAGACGGTGGATATTCCCATGCAATGTTTGGGGAAAGTTTTGTCACTCCAGGGTACAGAGAGGGTGGAGCACATTGGTCAAAGATTCAGGCGGTTAAGTTCTTGACCTTCTAGGACTGAGAGGAGTGAACCTGTCTGCCATGGATTAAGGAAGGCCAGGTGGTAAACTTGTTGCTCTGAATGGGTTGAGCCTGTATGCCAAAGGTTAGGGAATATGTTGTCTTCATTTCACGGTACTAGGAGAGCTAAGACTCTAACCCAAAGTTTGGGTAAAATGTGGCCATCTTCCCAACACTCTTAGAGGGTGTGATCTTGAGCTTTGTCAACACCCAGATACTTGATTAGAGTGGAACCAAGAAAATGGCCATTGGAAAAGCCTGTGGAAAGGGTGGGTCCTCATGTGGCCACAGGGAGAAGAAACCATCATATTAAGAATTACTCTCAGACATTGACATCTAATGAAGTATGTCCTGCAGATTTACTGAAATGTAGAGTACCCATGACTCATGTTTGCCTCCAAATTTCTCCTTATGATAATAAAATGTTTATCCTTTGTCTGCCCATTTGTGTACTGGAAGCAGATAAATGGTTTTTTTAAGTTTCAGGTCTATAGCAGATGGGATTTTGCCCCAAGACAAACTATTTCTTTAAACTGATTATGATATCAGTTTGTACTTGGTATTGTTGCTGAAACAAGGTTTTTTGAATATTGTAATGTCTTTTTGGAAATCAGAGGGTGGAGTGTGGCAGTTTGATAGTGTTTATGAATTCCAAAAATAGATATTGGATTATGTTTGTAAACAGTTTTGCACCTGGGTATGATTAAATTATGATTAGGCCTTTGATTTGGCCACAAGAGTAGGACAAGAAAACTACACAGCAGGGAAGAGATTTGGGTTTTTGAGCTTGAGCCCTGGAAGTAAGCACACAGAGGCATAGAGCAGCTGAGCCCAGAGAAAAACAGAATCCCAGGAAGAGAAGAATCTAAGAAGTCTGAACTCTTGGTAGACTTTGGCAGCCATCTTGTCCCAACACGTGGCAATAGACTTTGGTTTGGGAAGTAACTTATGCTTTATGGCCTAGTAACTGTAAGCTTCTACCTCAAATAAATACCCTTTATAAAAGCCAAAAGATTTCTGGCACTTTGCATCAGCACCCTTCTGGCTGACTAATACAATCTCTATGGAATAGAAAGTCTTTTCCATTGGCAGCAGAGCACAATGTGCTATCCACAGAGATATAAAGTCAAAGAACACTGGGTTCAGTGAACACTTGGGGTCACCCACTTCAACACTTCAATTTATAAATGATGAACCTCTCATCTCTCTGTTTCCCTCTTCACACTAGGTGGGTTTGTGTGGAGACTCATTGTAGTTCCAGGTGCCCAGAGTGGTGGACAGCAGAATCCATCCTGTCCTCTCCAGGATGCCATGGGGATGGAAACAATCCAGGTAGATTCCTGGGAAGTTTGGAGATAGCCCATTCCATCATCCTGGCATCTCTCTCTTTCCACAGGCTATAGGTCTGTAGGCATGTTGCTAAGGTATTCGATAACACTGTCCCATGGTTGAGCTGCTTCTGATGATTTTTCTTTTTCCCCATTGTCTTTTTCCTGGTGTCTATTCCATCTCTAATGCCACCTCTGTTGTTTCTATGTGTGAAGTCAGTGTGTGTGTCTGTGTACTTGTGTGGAGACAAAAATAGTCCAAAATAGGCAGGGGCAGGCAGGGGACCCCAAAAATGTAGCACCTTTCCTTCCCAAAGCATCCCAATGAATAGGGTTGCCTCCTTGTCTAGGAGATTACAACATTCCTTACCTTCTGTACTTAACCCACCTCTTATGCTCTGGTCCAATCCCTGTCTCCCTTTGCCTCAGTTTCCCATTTATGCAATGTGGAGTTGGATGTGGCATTATGTCAGGGAACTCTCAGAGAATCTACATTAATAGGCTCTTCTGCACTTGGTGGAGCATAGCTGGGGTTCGGATACATGAGTACATGGGACCCTGCATGGGAATGCTTAGAGAGTTGGACTTGAACCTGCCTCAGAGTCAGTGCACACACAATGCAAATAGCCCAGTACATGGCTGGTCCCAGGTGAGCTTCTGTCTATGTCCTGCCTATACTCTGAGCCCCCCATTTATCAGGGGAAACCAGTTAAACCCTAAATGTGTAAGCCAGGGCTTGACAAATCTGTTTGTCACAGTGATTTCATACCATTTTATACATGAAAAACAGAAACAATAGTTCAAGATCACACAGATCTGAGGAACTATTACCTACCACAGAAGTGGGATTCAGAATTTTTGCTCTTGCCTTGATCTGGGTGAAATATAGTGAATATATTACGATATTTGCTTATGTTTATCCCTTCTTTTAAGTATTTCTTATATTCAAAATGTTTTTGAGAATGCAAAATACATAAGAATTTCCCCCCATCCCAATCTGCTTCAATCTATAATCACCCCCCAATTGCCAAACAATAGTCTTCAAGCTGAACATGCTTCCCCTTTGTCTGGGAAGGAAAGGCATTAAATTAAAAGTGTGCAACTGAGTGCATGCTGCTGGCTGAAGAAAGTCATCACTTACTCTTCTTACGTCCAGCACCTTCTCATCCTTTCCTTCCACACAAGTCTTCCTCCTTCTTGCTCTGAAGTGTGATTTATGGGTGTTTACTCATATTCTTTGGCTTAGTCAAAATCAGGATTATAGTATTTGCCTAGTGATATTATCCCTGAACAAAGATACATTTGAAACTTGCAAGGAAAATAAATCAGCTCTTAATTTCTTTAAAAAACCCACAGCTATATTGAGATATAATTCATACCTTTACAAATTACCCAATTAAGTATCCAATTCTATGTTTTTTAGTATTTTTACAGAATGGCAAAACCATTACTGCAATCAATTTTAAAACATAATCATTACTCCAGAAAAGAAACCCCATATGCAATAACAATCACTCCCCATTTTCCCTGTCCTTTTTAACCATTAATCTACTTTATTTCTCTATTCATTTACCTAATCTGGGCATCTCATATAATTAAATCATGCAATGTGTGGCCTTTGTGACTGGCTTCTTCTACTTAACATAATGTGGTTTTTGGTTCATCCATGTTGAATCATCTATCAATACTTCATTTATTATTTTTATATACAATCATTATTTCTTTGTGTGGATACATCACATTTGTTTATCCTTTCATCAGATGAATATTTGTATTATTCCTTGTTTGGAAGTATTATGCATATTGATGTTATGTACATTCAGGTACAAGTTAATTCATGGAGATATCTATGTAGAATTGCTAGGTCATAAGTACCTCTATTTTTAATATTTTACAGACCTGCCATACTGTTATCCAAAGTAACTGCAACATTTTACATCCCCACCAAAAGTGTATGACAGTTTCAAATATTCTACATCCTCACCAAGACTTGTTATTATCTATTTTTTTTTATTTTATCCTCCATAGTATGTGTGTATTCTCCAAAAGAGAACTAACAGGTGAAATATGTATGTGTGGCAGGCAATTCAGGATTGTAGGGTGAGCCAAGGATGGAAATTATGGTAAAAGTGACATTGAAGCCTTGAGTCTTCATTCCTTAGGTAAATCTGGGATGCTAAAAATTCTGGTAAGAAATAGTGATCTATGGAATCCTCAGTTCTTGGTCTTAAGATCTACAAATGTTTGGATGAGGCCTACCCACATAATGAAGGGTATATTTAAGGTCAACTGATTGTAGATATGAATCCCCTCTACAAAATACCACCACAGTAAAAGTAAAAAAAAAAACAGAAAAAAAATCCAGGCCAGTTTTTGAACAAACAACTGGACACCATAACCTAGCCAAGTTAACACATAAGATGGACCATAATCGGTTATAAAGTGGTATATTACTGTGGTTTCGCTTTGCATTACACTATTGCAAATTATTTCAAGCAAATTTTCATATATTTATTGGCAAGTTGTATATCTTCTATGGAGAAATGTCTATGAGATTCATTGTTGTAATTTTAATTGAGTTAATTTTATTTAATTATGGTGTTGCCGGTGTTCTCAGTATATTCTATGAACAAGCATATTATCAGATTTATGATTTGAAAATATTTTCTCCCATTTTATAGGTTTTCTTTAAATTATCTTGTGTTTGAAATTTAATAACAAATTTTTAAATTTTTATAAAGTCCTATTTTTTCTTTTGTCACTTGTGCTTTTCTTTTCATAATTAACAAAACCTGTATATTAGCAATTGGGTTTGGATCGCCACTTCAAATATGTGACATTTGAAGTACAAATATCAATGCATTTCAAGGATATTGTCTACCCATAACGTGTATACTCCATAAGTTTCTATCATCTTTACTTACTTTAGAATGACAATGTTAGCATCAAAATAGAGGATTATTCAGGAAATAGCATAAATCATGTGTGCATGACTAAAATGCAATAGAAAAATAAGCAATACATTTATTGAACCAAGAAATGTATTAGAGAAAGTGTGGAATTCTAGACAGGTATTTCTGGAGGAGATTTCTGTCTTTAAAAATACTATTTCAGGTTTACTTTTTGAGACCCCTCATATGACTTTTTCTATATCACAGTGTTCCACTTTTAAGACCTGTTCTATGTAAGAAGGTTTTGGGAGGCATATGTGCATTTTCAGCCAGAAAAGTGTTTGCCAGACTTTTCTCAGAGTTTCCAAGAAATGCCTGCCATGACCAATATGAGTACAGGAAGAATACACCAAATATAGGAAAAAACTCATCTATTGCTAGGAAGTTTAAAGGAAAGCATCAAATTGAGCTCCTATTATGAACTAGATATTGAGCTTAGAATCCTCATTTTATTTAATCTACAATCCTGAGTGATAAGCATTGGTTTCTCCATTTTTCAGCTGAAAAAGCAGAAACTTGACAGAACTGAGTAACTCCCTTAAGCATTTAGCAGCAGGCCAAGATTTTCTTACACAGAGAACTTGTTGTTTCCTGTACACACACAATCTTCTTTTGGATGAGAAGACCTGCCCTGCTTTCAAAGTGTGAAAGAAAAAGAGAATATCCTACTGGGATGCCAGCAGATGAATCTGGATCAAACAAATATCAAAGGTGATTGCTCAAGGGACTCAGGAACAACATATGTCTCAACAGCTGCTGTGAGGGGAAAGAAGATGGCCTGAAATATAGAGGAGCACTTGCATGCAGATACCAGTAGAATTTTATCCATTTAATGCTTTTCTCTCCCTATTTCTTCTTCTTTCTCTCTTTCACCCCCTCTTTAATGCACTTTCTTTGCCCAAGACATCGTACATGTTCTAGACACTGCTGCTTCCCCAACCTGCTTGATGTAGACATACAGCCTCTACTTTCCCCACAAACCTGCAAGAGGTTGAGAGATTTTTCAACTGAGATGTATTTGAAAATAAACATGGACAACTACAGTACAGCGCAAGGTGCATGGGTAGGGTGAAGAGAAACTGAGGGTTCTGGGGAAGAGAGGAAACCTAGAGTGCAGAGGCCTCTATTCATATCCAGGACGGCACCTCATTCCCACACCTTCTCATAGGAGTGATAGTACCTGCCCTGCCTCCTTTACAGGATGATGGGTGCAAAGGAAATAAAAGATGAAGATGCCCTTTACAATGTGTAAAGCATTAGCTCTTTGCCTTTGTTTATGTTTCTCTTAGTTTTACTCCAACAAAGAGAATCTTTTTTCTTTTACTATTATTAAGAAAAATTTAGTGCAAAGTAAATATTTCCACAAAGAATTCCCCAGCCTATCACTCCAGAGGTAAAGACTGTGATTATTTTTTGTGTACCCATCCAGAAAAGTTCTATTTCTTAGGAAAACTTACAGGCATACTTCATAGATATCATGGGTTTCAGTCAAGGTCATCACAATAAAGCAATTTCTTGGTTTTCCAGTGCATATAAAAGCTATATTTACATCATACTATAGGTTAAGTGTGCAATAACATTATTTCTAAAATAAAAAAACAATTCATTTAACTTAATTAAAAATACTTTATTGCTAAAAATGCTAACCATCATAGGAGTCTTCAGTGAGTTGTAGGCTTTATGCTTGTGGAGGGTCTTGCTGCAATCTTAATGGTTGTTGACTGTTAAGGGTAGTGGTTGTTAACATTTGGAGTGGCTGTGCCAACTTCTGAAAATAACACAAGAGTGAAATTTGCTGTTTTGATTGGCTCTTCCTTTCATGAAAGATTTCTCAGTAACATATGATGCTGTTGATAGTATTTCATCCACAATAGAACCTCTTTCAAAATTGGTCTCAATTTGATCAAACACTGCCACTGATTTATCAACTAAATTGATGTAATATTCTAAACACTTTGCTGTCATTTTAGCAGTGTTTACTGCATCTTCAACAAGAGTAGATTCCATGTCAAGAAACCATGTTCTTTGCTCACACATAACAGGCAATTCCTCATCCATTCAAGTGTGATCATGAGATTGCAGCTATCTATTCATATCCTTGGGCACCACTTCTTAATCTAGTTCTCCAGCTATTTCCACCATATCTGCAGTTACCTCCTCCGCTGACTACTTGAACCCCTCAAAGTCTTCCATGAGGATTGGAATCATCTTTACCAAACCTCTGATAATGCTCATGTTTCAACATCCTCCAATGAATCACAAATATCCTTAATGGCATCTTGAATGATGAATCTATTCCCAAAGGTTTTTTATTAATTTTTCAAAGATTCATCAGAGGAATCACTATATGGCAGCTATAGCCTGATAAAATTATTTCTTAAGTAAGACTTGTAAATCTATATTACCCCTTGATCCTTGGGCTATAGAATGACAGTTGTATAAGGAGACATGAAAAGAACATTCATCTCATTGAACATCTCCTTCAGAACTCTTGGGTGTCCAGGGCCATTGTCAATAAGAAATAATATTTTGGAAGGAATGTTTTTCTGAGCAACGTTTTTGATAGTGGGCTTAAAATAAAAGGATACCTAGTTTTATTGAGCTTCACTTTATTGAGCTTCAAAGATACTGTATATTCTATAAATTAAAGGTTTGTGGAAACCCTGTGTCAAGCAAGTCTATTGGCATTATTTTTCCAACAGTATATTTTCACGTTGTGTCATTGTCAAAATTTATTTAAGGGGCACACATTGCTGTTTTTAGAAATAATTCTATTTCACACTTAATAGACTACAGTATACTGTAAACATAACTTTTATATGTAATGGGAAGCTAAAAAATTAACATGACTCAATTTATTGGAATATTTGCTTTATTGTGGTAGTCTTGACTTGAACCCACAGCATCTCTAAAGCATGGCTGTAATCAGTAAACTGCATGGTACACAGATGGACCATCTCAACTGTCATTTACAGAGCAGAAGAAGAATAGAATTAGCATAGTTCTCTATGGGTGCTAGGTTTTCAGAATGGTAAATTGAGTATTGGCTTCAACTTAAGTTGATGCCAATGCTCATCCTGGCCCTCTTGTAAGGTGTTAGGTAGCATTAACTCATAACAACAGGGCCTGTCTGTGTTATGAAGATTTGAAGCTAGGCATTGATTTTGCCTCTCTTGCTATGAAAACCCTAGATGGCATCTTCTTCCAATAGAAGTTTCTTTCATCTACATTGAAAATCTATTAAGAATATCCACCTTCATCAAAAATCTTATCTAGATCTCTGGGTAACTTGTTAAAGCATCTACCCATTGCACTTTTCTGTTATGGATATAGTTTCTTTCCCTAAACCTCATGAACCAACCTCTGCCAGCTTCAAATATTTCTCCAGTTTCCTCTCCTCTCTTTGCCTTTATAAAATTGAAGAGAGTTAGGGCCTTGCTCTGGGAAAGGCTTTGGCTTAAGGGAATGTTGTGGCTGGCTTGAGCCTCTATTTAGATCATTAAAATTTTATCCATATCAGAAATGAAACTTTTTCTCTTTTTTTTCATTGAAGTGTTCACTGAAGTAGCACTCATAATTTCCTCAAGATTGTTTCTTTTGCATTCACAACTTGGCTGTTTGGTGCAAGCGGCCTAGGTTTTGGCATGTCTCAGGTTTCAACATATCTTCTTCACTAAACTTAATCATTTCTAGCTTTTGAATTAAAGTGAGAGAATTGGGCATCTTCTTCCCTTTAACAGTTAGAAGGAATTGATGGGTTATTAATTGGCCTAATTTCAATATTGTTGTGTCTCAGGGAAAAAGAAAGTCAGAGGAGAGAGAGAGAAAGACTGGAGAATGACCAGGAGATAATTCCATCTGTTAAAATGAGGGGAAATATAAGAATGTATGATCAGCAAAAAGCATGGAGAAAATTTTTAGTATTTATGGATCATTAAAATAGGGGCTTATATTTCATTTTTAGATGTTCCAATATTGTTATTTGCATAGTTATTTGCAGAGGACAAAAGGAAGGATTAAATAGAGCAGTCTGAAGAAAGGAGCCTAAAATTCTAGAATAAGTAAGGGAAATGAAATTTATCCAAATGAGATTATGGTTCAATTATTTTTCTCCAAATAAGGATTTATTTTTAGGTTGATCATTGGTGATGTTAGCAAGATTCACTTTTGAAATTATTGCTGATCTGTGTATGTTGAAGGTTTTGGTGGCTTTTAAGATATACTAACTGCACATTCAGTTTGATTGTTAAGGGAAGAACAAATCAGGAACTTGAGAGAAAATTACTTCAGAAGAGGTTTTTGTTCCAAGTTGGAAGAGACAAAATGAGCTTAAATATTGAGGTAATGGATCATGAAAAGAGGGGGTGGTTTGTGGTAAGGAGATTAAATTTATAATCAATAAAAATAGTTCTCAAAAAAAGAAAAGAGATAGTGATCAATTGGGGAAATTTGACTTAGCCAGAGGTAACATGGCTTTTAATTAAATAGGAGAGGATGAGTAGTCAGTTTTTCTGAATTAAGGAATATTTGATGATATTAAGGTGGTATAGCACACTTCGGCAAATTACATAGTCCATGTGCTTAGTAGAAATTAATTGTATCTGTTAAAATTGAAGGGTAGTGTGAGAATGCATGATCACCAAAATGCAAGGGGGATTTTTAAATGTTTATGGAATATGAAAGAATGATTTAAGTAGCAAGAAACAGACAAATATATTTGAAAACCACTAGTACTTATGACTGTGTTTAGATGAAGACCAATATCTTAGTCATGTGCTGTTTCAGGGAAAAATGCAAATATTTGGAGTCAGGGACTATTGGGATTTTCTTCAATAAATGTGGTAAATCACCATAGGAATATAATAAAACAAGATTGGTCTTGATAATTATATGTTGATACCATTAACTGGATTAAACTGGGCAGTAAAAATGATGAGAGATAGAGGCTGATGTTTGTCCAAATTCATCAGTGCATTGGAAGTCCATGTGTAGATAAAGAATCTGGACATAACGAATATAAGTGTGAACAAACTACAAGGACAGGAGTTTGTGATCACAGGGTGGGACCTCTGATGATAGATTTAAGAGGAGCATTCCAGCTAACACCTAGGAGTAATGTGTAACTCTCAAGGAATTTGAATTTGGCAGACAGGCATAACAAAATTCAAATTTTTGCTATGTCATTTCCTAACCATGTAATTTTGTCATATTAATAAATTTTTCTGAACCTCTGGAGTACATTATTTACTAAAATGGAAAACAAACCATAAACAGAAGGACCATTGTGAGTATTAAATAAGCATATATGTAAATATTCAAAAAAAGACTTACATAAAATACATTTTTTTCTAGATTTCAGGTACAAATGGATGAGTTAATCCTGCTTCTGTTAATGACACATTATCATCACTTGTTAAGAAATACATTTAATTTTTTTGATTTATGTAACTTTTAATTTTTATTTTACTAATGCTTTACAATAAGTGTGAGGAGCAAAGACAGGAGTGGGTTTAGGAAGTGGAGGAAGAGAAAAGTATCTTTTAAGTTTCTTGAACTAATGAGGTACATGCTAGAATAAGAAAGTTCAGTTAAAATCATAACATACTTATCACCCCGGTCCTCTCAGTGGAGATGTATAATAGAAACATGGGGAACTCTTAAGCCCTGGTGGAAGTAACAAAACCCTGCATAAAACTTGGTACCTATTGAGAAATGGGCAATACAGATACCTCAAAGTTGGGCATGTGAAAGTTTACTGTCCAGAATCTACTTCTTAGCAAATGAATAGAGGCATGAATACCTTTCTCTGGTCTGAGTGTCTCTTCCTCTACAGCAGAAAAAGGAGACAACACCAACTGTGCAGCAACATAGAAACTATTAGGGAAGACTCTTTTAGAAAAGAGATTTATTTTTATACCTTCTGGTGGTGCTGATTGACCAGTCATATTTTTTTTTTTCTTTTGAACTGTAGAATCAGATGCTGGTGATAAAATATCCTATTCCTAACACTCTTAAATGGCAAAGGAGAGTGAAAACAAGGCCTCTTTAGGACCTAGACTAGTGAGTGTGAAGAGGAAAATGTGGATTCTAAGGGAAAAAATCTAGCTCTAAATCACCAAAATGAACAGACACAGATGTGGCTTTAGTTTCTTCCATTCATAGAAGTACTTACCTCTTCTAATTTTAATACTAAATATAAGTTCTGCTAAATCACAGCCTGGGATATCTATTACCTTACCTCTAAAGTTCAGGTGAAACTCTATATTTCTAATTAAGTCAAATTAAATAGATTAAGTGTAGTTAAATAGACTTGTATAAGCTGATAGCCTAAAATCTAGGGACTCTTTTCAGTATTTTGAAGGCAACCCTTAAAACTCATCACTGCCATTTTTAACTACAAAATTGGAAGGATATATCCAATCCTTTAATTTTATTTTATCTCAATTTTTTTTAAGTTTCCATGTATTTTATCTCTTATATTTAAACTTATCTTTATTATTTCATTTTCCTATTAATTGCTTCATCCTCAAGGAAGGTTTGGATTACAGAAAGGTTACAGAGGGGGCAAGAGAGGATCATTGTGGGGGGTGTCTGGGATGGGGGTTTCATGGGAGGAAGTTCACCTGAATATACACAAAAGATATATAAATTTGTTCAAATGATCAAGGGGTAGGGCATGGTCACAGTGGGTAGACAATCACTCAATAAATGAGGGAATACTGAATTACCAGCCTGGGGAGCTCTGCCTTATTCTCCAAGGGAGTAGCAACAGTTCCCCAAGTGCAGGGGCAGTGTCTGGCAAGGGAGGATGGTCCACTGATGGGTTCTTGTTATTGATGACTAGCCTTATGAGTCTTTGCTCTTGTAATTGAAACTAGCCTACTGTTATGGGGTGCCTAAGGGTTGCCACCTGAGAGCCTCCTTGTTGCTCAAATGTGGCCTCTCTCTAAGCCAAACTCAGCATATGAATGCATTACTTCCCCCCAGGGTGGGACATGACTCCCATGGATGAACCTCCCTGGCAACGAGGGAGTAATACCAAGTGTCAACTGGCAATAGAACTGGAAAAAGACCTTGAATAAAAGGGGGAAAAGGTAAAGACAAATGAGTTCATGTCGCTAAGAGACTTCAAAGAGAGTCGGGAAGTCATCCCAAAGGTAACGCTTACACACACCTCATTAGGATCTCATAGAACACCAAAGTGGATATCACCCCACATAGAGGGGCTCCTAAGGGCTCTTGAGACACCCAGGTACTATATAAGGGGTAATAACTCCAGATATTGATGCCTTATCAGTGGGCTGTACTTTGGAATCTGTGCTCCTGAGAGTGATAGAGTCAGACTCAAATAAGTCCTCCCTGCACGTGGTCCATCAGTCCCTTCTATTCAAACCTATATGTGATTCTGGAGTTTGTAGGTGTACTTCCAGAGACTGGAGCCTCTGGTCTGCCCATGTGCCAGCTGTCCCTGGAATCTCAGTGGAGCTGGCACTCCTACTCTTCAGCTCAATGGACTCAACCAAGTTACCTGGTGAGGAGACAATGATGGACAACAGCCACCCCAGGGAATGGAGAGAGCCTGCAGCTGCAGGCAGGATAATCCCATCCACTTTATCCATGGGATATAAGCCCCCTCTCACTTGGAGTTGTAGTGGATATCACCATCCCAAACTCTTCAGGATTGGGAGAAGAGCTAAGGACTAGAGTGTACTTAAGGGTATTTTGTTGTAGATATAGTGTGGTTCAAGCAATGGAAGAAATTGCAACAGTGAGGTGGAGCCAGTGGCCACTGGACACTTTTGAGGCAGGGAAGGGAAAAGTAGTTGAAATACAGGTGATTTTCAGGACATGGGAATTATCCTGAGTGACATTACAACGACAGATATAGGGTATTTACATCAGCATATAACATGGAGATCTTTGTGGGAGATTGTGTGGTCTACAAGGTGAACTATGGTCCATGCTTAGCAGCAAAGCCCCAGGATGTGTATATCCACTGCTGGTAATGAGCCACACTAATGAAAGATGTTTATGTGGGATGTTATGGGATGTGTGGGAGGTGGGGAACATGGGAATCCCTGTAATTTTTGTGTAACATTTATGTAATTTAAACATCTTTTAAAATAAATTTTTTTTAAAAATTGGAAGGATATAAAATGGGAAAAGAAAGTCATTACAGGAATCATAGAAATTGCCAACATTCATCTAATTTTACCCATTGAGAAAGGAGAGTGCAAGGGGATAAGATATTTTGAGAGGAGCCTAAATATGTTTAAAAGGTAAGAATACTACAGTACCCTTTTTCTTGGATGGAAGAAAAGCATGTATGGGATTGAGGGAGAATGGGAGGGAAAGTGTCCGTTAAGCAAACACCTATCATTTATGAAGCAGTTCTATCAGAGTGGTGAAGGATATGGTCCATTAGTTTGTCTTTTGTACTGATTCTATGTTTAGATATCTAGTGTGAGACTGTATAGCTAGGTAATGGCTGGGCATAGAGAGTGAATGGAGGTTTTAATTTCCATTACAGCAAATGACAATGATCAGAAAATTAGCACCATATTTTGCACTTGAATCATCTATTGCTCTGCAGTCTGAGTTTTCGGTGAGAAGGTTGTACTCTTAAATGAACTCCTCTGTGATTTCTCCAGGACAGAAGTTTGCTCCAAGAAAGTATTTGCTCCAAGAAAGTATTTAACACTAACTCTGAGACTGAAGCCTTGATGACATTTTCTAGTGGTGACAGGTGTTTTGGTTCAGGAATAAGCTGTTTAATAAGTAAAATACATATAATTACCTCTTAAGGATTATCTTTTTTATGCAAGAAAATAATAATTTTTGTTTGAAATGGTGCTTTCTTCTATATTTGATTTCTAGGTTTTCATAGTAGGACACAGGCCCTGGAAAAGAAAGTGATGCAGGGTTCCAAGCCAACATACCTGAGCAGGGAATCACTACAACACACCTGCATGCACAGCTGTTTAGCAGCTGCAAAACTCCCCAGGGAGCATTCCCACAGCTAGTATTCCATACCCTGGCAGCTGTGGCCCTGCATCCAGCATGCCTTCAACTCCTGGGAACTCGGCACTCTGATGGGGGTTCCCAGGGCAGTACTGCAATCAAGCTATTTGCAGATAATGAAGGCTTCAGCCAGCTCTCAATGTTTCCTGATTGTGAGCTTCTGCCATCACAGCACAAGACCCAGATCAGACCCTCAGAGAGATGTCTGTCCCCCAGCACACTCAGGGAATTCTCTCTGTTGGGCCTTCAGAGCAAAAATACAGCAAAAGGGGCATGGATGTAGAAAGCTTTCCTTTAGAGTTTTTGAGGATTAAGGAGTTAATCCTTGCTTTAATGCAAATCCACACCTGTATTATTCGCCCAAAGGGGTGCTAATGCAAAGTACCAAAAATCTGTTGGCTTTGATAAAGGGTATTTATTTGGAGTAAAAACTTAGTTACAAGGCCTTAAAGAATCCAATTCAAAGCTGCATTCTCACCAAATTCAGTTGCCACATATTGATGGCAGGTGATCTCTGCCAGTTATCCCAGGGCTTCCTATATTAGTCTTCAACATAGGGTTTATTTCATTCTGGTCCTTCTCAGCTGCTCCCTTTCTCTTCAGCTGCAAACTCTCAGGTGAATGGCTTATCTTTCCTTAGGCTTTAGCTGTTTGAGACTTCTCCTTTCTGTCACATGACAAAGTTTTTTCCTCTATCATCTATGGAGCTCTCTCAATTCCCATATTTCATCTGTGAGGGTCCATTTATATCAGCCCACCAATGGGGTGGGGACTTGATCCTGAGACATGCCCTACTGATGTGGTCAAATCAAAGCCCCAAATTGATGTTTTTAAGTAAACTTAAACCTTTGAATTTAATGCAGTCAAAGGGTAGGACACCCAGAGGAACAGGACCAGTTTACAAGAACAATCTTCCTCTTTTTTTGGGGTTACACAAAAATAATATCAAATTGCCACAACACCTTTCAATTGAATTGCCCTACCATTATTATTTTTCATCTTGGTGGCATCAGTTGCTTTAATGAAATGAAAAGTTAGCAAAAACATTTCCAAAGCAATCAAGTAACAGGGAGGGAGGAAGTGACTGTTGCTTGTGCTGCCCTGGGGCCAGGATACCTGTGGGCTCAAGTAGACAATTACCTTGGGGGAGGGTCCATCAGGCAAGGAGAAGGGGCCACATTCATGGAGGAGAGAGTGTCGATCCTTGTCACCTCTGCATATCCACCCACGGCTTTCAGTCCAGCTGTGCTGACATCCTGGAAGAAAGCTAACGAGTATTCACAAGCCTTCTGTTTTATCAAAGAATTCATCTGCCACATGGGTGTAAGCGTCTTTCCTGTCACCATCAGGAGGGCTGGAGGTCAGTGGACTTCCTGCAAGCTGGTGTGAGATGCAACGGGTCTCTCTTCAGCAAGGCCTGAGCTCTATGTCGACAGTGCACCTAAGTCCAGGGCTTGACAGAAGGTTGGTGCTGCTGTTCACTCACATGGAAGGTTTGACTGAGTAAGGGTTTGTTCCAAGCTCCTGTGTGTCATGAAAAAACAAATGTAGCAGTTTAATAAAATTTCATAAAAATGTGCATGACCAGGGCTGAAGTCTCTCTTTAGACCCCCTCCATGCCCACAGGGGAGCTGAAGTCTATTCCTTAAACCCCCTCCATTGGGAGAGCTTCCCAATAAACTTCCTGCCTGCAAAAAAAAATGTGCATGACCTATGACCCAGAAACTTTCCTCTATGAATGGGTCCTGTTGACATCATAAAGATTCACACTCCTCTCTCTGGGAGGATGTCCATCTACAGGAAATCATTCAATATTCAAGGAGAAAGGAATAGACAAACTGTGGGAGAGGCATAAAATGGAGAACAAAGCCATCATTAAAAATGATAGAATAAATGAATTAGTTATAGACAAGACAACATGAACTATTAATTAAATGAAAAATACAATACAGCAAAACAATAGAAAGCATGGTGTGATGCATTCTGTAAAGGACTCTCTCATCCTTTCTTCTGTGCATCTCTGCAAAGGAAAGTGATCAGGAAACATAAAATATAATGATAAGATGGTTCATTTCTGGGACATGGAATGTTAGATGGTTTTTATTTTCTTCTTATGGCTTATCTGCAGTTTATAAATATTCTAAAATTAACATGCATTACTTTAATACACAGAATAATTTCAATAAATCAAATATGTGCACATGGCCAGGTACATAACTTCTGGGGCTCAATGCAAATGAAAATGCTGAGCTCCTTGATAAAAGATTATTAAGAATTTCAAGATGGCAACTGTAGAGTGTGGGCCCTTCTGAGCAAGTTGACAATGAATTTGGCTCTACAAGTGCAGAAGAAATGTTATAAAGAGAAGCACCAGGACCTTCAGCCCTGCACAAAGGTTAGGGGGCAGTGTGCATGTCAGAGGGCTAAGGCCCAAAGTTTCTCAAGAGACAGAGATAGACCCCAAACATGGTAGGAGACCCTTGCCAGTGCACAGTGCCCACACACACCACCTCAGGCATGGCTACAAATACTTCTCTCCTGGGGCCCCAGAGTGAATTTTTCCCCACCAGATGGCAAATGAATATGTTCAAATTGCACTGACTGAGTTGTTAGGCATTTGGCAAAACTTCCCAAATGGCTATATGGGAGGGAGGGAGATGGTGGTAGTTGTGCTGCAAGGGCTTCAGATAGTCAGCTGGAGGAGAAGCAAGAAACAGTGTGGGAAATGAGGCTGGGACAATGGACAGAGACTTGGGAGTTCTGCAACCAAGAAGAGGCTGGGGGCACAGCCTGAGAGGCATAGCAAACAGTGGTCAGGGTGAGAACACTCTTCATCGACCTGAGCATGCACTGGAACCACTGCCGCCAGCTTCATGGACTCTCTGGCTGCCAGCTTTCTGAATGAATTCTATCCAAGTCCTGAATACTGAACACCAAGTGGACTAGTGCCCATGAATCCATAGAGGCTGCTCCGCAGGACACTCCATGGACAGCGTGATGTAGATGGTATCACAGACAATGGGACTTCTGCCTTCTACCAGAGTATTCTCCCACTGACTCTCAGGGTACCATGAGCATTTGGGTGTAGCAGCAGCCCAGTGCTGAGTGTGGATAGCCCAGGTTCTTCCATTCATCACTAGACCCTCTCTCTGTCTTCTGATGCCAAGTCCCCATAAAAACAGAGGTGGGCAGAAAAGCAGTGATACAGGAAAAGGTACAGTAGAGAGTCAGATAAAGGGAAAACAATTGGTCAGGTAAGGAGAGAGCAGACAGTCAGGTAGGCTGAGGGCAGAGGGTCATGTAGGGTTACACCAGAGGTTCAGGTAGAGATAGACCAGAGGGGGAGAACAGTGGGTCATGTAATAGCAGAGCTGAAGGTCAGTGGGGATTTTAATCATGTCACCTCTGAAGGCTGGGCAGGTGTGATCGAGACAAGCCAGAGGAGTGTCAGGAGACTGGGGAAAAGCATACCTCATAGCCCAGAGGGAATAGGCTTGAGGAGGTACAGGGAGAGGATGGACATGAGGAAGAGATCAGATAGAGACAATGAAGGATGGTGGGAGGAAGTTAAAATTAAGAACCTTCTATAGCACCTGATTGTGCCTGGGGTTCATGTGTTGCCACCCAAAACTAAGACTGGAGAAAGTTCAAGGTCTCTGGATTCAAGGATGGTGGTGGGGAGGCCATCAGCAACTTGATATAGGGGTCTTCCAGTCCCAGGCAAGACTCTTGGACTTCATCGCAAGGTCATTTACTGGGAAGCCAGGAAATGCTGTGAGGTGGAGGTCAAGAAAACATATTTATGTTTTTACAAGATTGTTCTACCTTCAGAGTGGACACAAGAATAGGAGCCCAAGAGCAAAAGCAGGTTATCCAATTAGGAAGCAGGTAGAGAAGTCCATGCAAGTATTATGATGCCTCAGACTTGTCAAAGAAAGTAGGGAAACAATAATCAAATCTGGTTAAAGAGATGTCCAGAAGTTAGAATCACATGATTAATGGCTAACTGAGAAAGGGAAAAGGAAGCATTGAGGATAAGGACCATCTCCCATTAGGCTGGAGGCACCATGCATCTAGACAGGAACCAGGAGGAAGGTTTGAGGGAAAAAAAACTTGTAAATGTTCAGAAGATAATTCAAACCTGGACCTAGAGATCCAAAATGAAAGCTGATATAGAAATAGAAATAGAAATATCTAATGTAGACAAAGTCAGGAGCACAAATGAGGTTGCCTACAAAGAGGGACAGGCAGGGAGAGAAGAGCTCCTTATTGGGGCCCTGAGAAAACCCCTCAGGAAAGGAACCCATGAGAGTGTGTCCCGAGCATAGTTGGGATACTGGGAAGCTCATATGTTCATCTTCCAGGACCTCCGCCCTCCAAGTGTCACATGTCTCTCTGCCAGGACCACCTCCCTCCAGCGAGCTCATATGTGTCTCTTCCAGCAACCCTCCCTCCAGGGGACTCACAAGTTCCTCTGATAATTCTCCCTCTCTCTAGGGGGCTCAATTTCCTATGCCAGAACTACCTCTCTCCAAGGAGTTCACATGTTTCTTTGCCCAGACCCTCTCCATCTAGTGGGCTTACTTGTCCCTTTGCCAGGACCCGCCTCCAATTGGCTCACATGTCCTTCTACCAGGGCCTGTTACCTCCAGGGAGCTTACTTGTACACTGTCAGGAACCCCTCCTTCCAGGGAACCCACTCATCCAACTGCCAGGACTCCTCCTTCCAGGGGGCTCACATGTCCCTCTGCCTCATATCCCTACCTCCAGGGATGGACAGGAGATGAATGGTGCTCAGTATTATGTACCCAGCACTTGGAGCCCTTTGAGCAGGCAGAGGCCTCCAAGAGGAGGGGTCACCATCAGCCTCTGGAGTCTGACAAAGTAGTGAACTTGAAGACTCATGCCCTGCCTAGAGTGTGAGATCAAAGCCCACATAGGAATGAGCATAACCCAGAAGACCCATCCCTCCCATGGACCAGGAAAGCTTTGAATAATCAAACAGGAACAGAAAACTGCAGGCTTTGAGCTTTGATTCACATTATTCTATAAAGCTAGTGCCACCATATGCCTGTGACAAATTAAAACAACGAAATCCTTTCTAAAGGAAGGTTGCCTCAGATTAAGTTCCAACCATTTTCTTTAAGTAATTCCTCAATGCAATATTCGGCTTTTCAGCTGTCTACACCAGAAGCAGCACGTACATTTGGGGTACAAATGGTGGCTGATGCAAATATTACCTTTCTGGGCTTCCCTGTTTCTTGAATCTCAGCCTTGTATTCACTGTCTTGCCAGCTCTCAGTCCCTTCAAACAACTGGAGTTGGGTTGTTGTTATTCATCTCTTCTAATTTTCTCATATGGAGGGTTAATCTGACTGATTAACTAAAGCTGAACCCCATAGTTTATATTTATGTGTTTTTAAAGTGTTCTTGAAATTCCAATTTTAATAATCAAAGGAAAGCAGAAGAGTGCAAAACCCTGGTCAGGAGAACAGAGAGAAATGGGCCTAGTTGTGAGTCAGCACCCTGGACAGCACCGAGGCTACCCTTGCCAGCTGGAAGCAGCACTGTCTGCTCAGACATTAACCATCAGTCTGCTATGACTTGACTCCAAGTGACAGAGACACCACTTCCCACTCACTCTTCTTCATGCAGTGTTTGAAGATATTCAGGGCTGCTGTGAGGATTAAAAAGCACTGTGCACATTTGTGCTATTTTTAATCTCTGGAATCCTTTGAATTTCTGTCTCTAGAAGAAACCCTATAGAACAGTGGTTTACATTTCAGGAACTGGAAACTCTAGGTTCAAACCCTGATTTCTCATTTAGTAGCTGTGGCAACTTATTTATTGATTGTCATATATTGCCACTTGTTACCTTGGGTAACAGTTACTCAATTCCAAACAAATGAACTCTATATGAGTGAACAAAAGCCAAATTTGAAAGAGCACATGCTTTGTGATTCCATTTACATGAAGATTAAAAAAAAAACATGCAAAACTACTCTCTGGTGTTAGTGGAGATTGTGTCAGGGCCTGAATGCTGTGGATGGAAGGAGCATTGTGAACTTCTGGGGTTCTGGTGTTGTAGCTTATTGATTAGGGCTGTTTATTACCTGAAAATTCATCATATTATACACTTAACTATTTGGGCACTTTCCATACCTGTGCTATGTTTCAATAAATGCCTACAAGGAAAAAAAAAACAAAAAAAAAACCACACTCTATTTCCTTTATAATCTAGATAATTGGAGAATACAAAAATGGGTGGAAAAAATGTGCCATAAATTGGGGTTTTGGTCAAAGGCAGAAAAGGTCCAGGAAGCCCTTTAGGAGACTTGAACGTTTTCAGTTTGTAGGTGGGGCCCTCTGGGTTAGAGGGAAGACTGATATCCTGGCCATGAACTGGGTCATGTGGGTGTTTCAGTCTTAACTATGTAACAAAATTAAGCAGTCTTCAAACGGTGCTCTGGTGAAGCTAAAGACCCTGCCAGGACTGAGCAGGGAAGCCAGCTCTTTGCAGGAAAATGCCACAAAGAACAAGAAGTCAGCCAGGAAGGAAAGGCTTAAAATGCCTCATCCCCCTCAGCCCTCTCCCCTGAATCCAATTTTAAAATAAGGAAGCCCCAGCTCATGAAATTCACCATTAACTTTCCTTCCTTGGCTCTTGCCTCCAGCTGCAGGTGTCCCAGGCCTCAGGAGACCTAATTGCTTGTTGAAATTAATTAATATCTCCAGGTGATGCCCTTGTGGATTTGGCAGCATTATTAATTGACATCACAAATTTCTACACTAGAACAGAGCTGAGGCATCAGAGATAGTCCTCCAAGGACTCTGGACCCACTCTCTGCCCCGTGTCTCAGTGCTGGCTAATGAGCCAGATCCACTCAACTTTCTAATGGACCACGAGTCTGTCCAGGTGGCCTTCTCAGGCTCTGCTTATCAGCCTCCCCAAAGCCCATCAGCTTTCTTTTTAATGATGCCCTGGGAAAAGGAGGACATCAGTCTCGCAGTGCTAAAATATTCTCCCATCAATGTTGGCTGGAATCTATGTAAAATGTAAATTTGATTGCAAACCAAGAGGCTTGTGAACTTTTGCCCAATTGCCTGCACAACACAAACTTTTTCTCAGTAACAGGCAGCAGAATGAAAATACTTCCTTGTACCACCCAGCCTGCTCCTCCGGAGGGGCAGGTCACAGAAGAGGCAAGAGAAGAGAATGCAAGGTTTTGCTGCATGATTACCTGAGATGTGTTGAGGAACCGTGCAGAGGAAGCATAGGTGGCTTTGACAATTACAGGCCACATCCTCGTGTTACTGGGTTTTGTCTATGTTCTTTGACTATGCTGTAGAAATGAATTTCAAGAGCATGTCAGGTTAGTTAGGCCAGTAATTTATAAAGGTAAGGAGGGAGGAGAAATGGGAGAAAACAGATCATGAGTCCCAGAGAGAGGAAGAGGCTGAACAGTGATACAGAGGGCTGATTTACAGACTAAAATTTACCATTATAGATTATAAATGCCCAGGTTTTACTTGCATATTGTTCCATGCAAGGGGGATATGGCAAGAGCAGGGCACAGAAGGCAAGAGACCCAAGAGAAAGAACATGGGAAGAGTCTTTTGCACCTGCCTTTAAACCATTAATTATTCCACCTCTTTGCTAATGGCATGGGAGGAGTTCCAGCTGTTTGCTCTTTTGATTGATTACCCCACCCATCATTCCTCCAGGTGGGCCCAATGATAATGTCACTGGAGAATATCCAGGGTTTCTCCTGGCTTCCAGAGGGAATCTCATTCTGCATGGCAGAAATCTCAAAAAGGCTCTTCCAGTAGCCATCTTGGGGGAATCAATATCAATGTGGACTTCTTTCCAGGTTGCAGATCCATTTATTGATTCCCTATTTTACTAGCTGACTTCACATGGATTCAGCTTCTTCCAGGTGAAAACCATCCCCATCACTGCCAAGACTATAGACCATATCAGTCAGGGAAGAGCAAGGCTTTAAGGAAGGGGTTATTAACAAGGGGCTCATGAGCTTGAATTGAAATAAAAAAAATTGTTATTCTTGTGGGGACAATTTGGTGTGGGTGTGATATATTTATTAAATAATAAACAGTATAATGTGGGCTTAGTAAGAGGTCAATGGTTTTCACCTGACTCACAAAGGGGTGTGTGGAACAAAAAAGGTTAAGAACCTCTGCTCTAAGGCATGAAAAATGATTGTGGGTGATACTAAGGTGTGTTCAGGATCCTCCTTGCCTGGGGAGGAAGCAGATGTCTCTGGAGAAATAGAGGGCATGCAGCCAGCAGGTGAGCTGCCTCTCCACCCCCACTGAGGATTGTTATGACCTGAGGCCTCAGCATATCAATTTTTTTTTCCAGCTGCCACCAGGCAACCAGGAAGCACCCCTCACCAAGAAGACCAAATGATTGTTCATTAATGACATGGCCCCCATGCCTCCATCATTCACTGCTGTGTGAGTTCCCTGCCAGACACTTGGAATCCCCACTGCTCACATCCCCCTGGTCTCCCAACAGCACCTCCAACGTTAATGTTCATGGCTGAACAAGCATGCCAAGAATGAATGGACCATGCGATTCTGTACATAGACCATTTCTGGACCATGAGATTCTGTACATAGACCACTTCTGGACCCTGACCAAATAGTCCAAACATAAAGGCAATTGTGAAATGTCAGAAATGTGAATGATGAGATTGTGAAAGACAAGTTAGTGTTGGGTATGCAGATTACAGCATTTTATTCTAGACACCAATGTTTTGCTGCAGCAAAGTTAGCCAGAATGGAAGCAGCTTTGGGATTCTAGGAAGGGCAAATGATTTTTTATAGTCATAGAAAGTTAGCTTGACTCCTATTGATTGGACAGGGTTTTCTGTCCTATAGGAACTTTTTAAGGGCAGGTGGGCTTTGTTTGGTATTGGTCAAAGGTGATGAAGCAGTGGTTTGATTTACTATCTAGTTCAGCTGCATTTATGGGGATTCAAATTTAAAAAGATAAAGAGGAAGCTCAACAGGACCTGTTAATTTTGGTGCTGGGATGACCCAGAGCACTGTCTATATAATTCTATCAAAATTTAGGGAGAGCTGTTATTTTTAGGTGTAATAATCTTGGGTTACATATATTTAAAGTATGTTTCTTTAGTATTCTTTATATGGATAAAATTATAATATGCATTGAATTTTTAAAAAATAAACCAGGAGTGGAGGGGGCAGGAAGGAGGAATAGAGGAAAAGATATTGGATCTATAGTAATAATTTATGGAAATATAAGTACGAAGAGATCCATCATCCTACTATTAGGCCCCACACCTGTGCCTTTGGGAATAACCAGAGAAAAACTTTAACAGAAGAGTTAAGCAGAACTTACATTTATTATGTCTGCAGACAGGAGCAAAGGTCATTTTAAAGTGACTCAGTCCCAACTCCCCATGCTGTGGTTATACCTTTGCTTAAATACTTAAGTTACTACTTGGCATTTTCTTTGATTATGCAGTAGCTTTTATGCATATGGATGAACGCACATAGCTAGTTATATAATTGTATGATTAGTATGTTCCAGAAATCATGCTTTCACATACATTGCATGATCAAAAAAGGGGCAGATAACTCCACCCCTGGTGGGAATTTTACTATGTTAATTAAGCAAGTTGAATTGAGGACAGTAAAGGGCTTCTTCTGGGCAGGTCTGACCAACCGGTTGAAACTGGTCTTCATACTTCATTGCTTCAACAGGATATTCCCAACCACAAGAACCAGAATTTGGCACCAAGAATGGGTTGAATCTCATTACCTTCTAATTTACATATAACTTTTTCCTTTGTATCCTAGCAACAGGGAGAAAAACAAGTTACTTTCAGGTATTCATTCATCCTACATCCATCACTACTCACTCTGCTTTTGTGTATGTTCGAAAATTTCCAAAGTAAGCTTTGTTTGCATTTAACTCATCTCCTTCTAGACCTGCTTATCTTGGTTACTCGCACCAATATCCAGCAGTACCCCATTTCTGAATGGGAGATTTCTCCTCCCCTACCCACTCCCACCCCATTCAGACACCAGACCTGTCCCCATGTCTGGATGGAACAATTTCTCCTCCCTTTCTCCACACCCACAAACAGGAATCAGTCTGCTCCCATGTCTGGATGGGAAGCTTTCTCCACCCCAACCCCAAAACCTCCATCAGGCACCAGCCATATCCCCATGTCTTTATGAAGCACTTTCTCCCAGACCTTATATATGTCCGTATCCTAACCACAAGAACCTGTGAATATGAACCTGTGAATATGTTCTCAAGGTAATGAGACCTTGCACAGATGATTTGGTTAAAGATATTGAGGTGGGGAAATTACCCTGGGTTATCAATGTGGACTCTGTGTAATCACTATGGTCCTTATAAGAGGGAAGCAGTGAGGTCTTAGTCAGGGGAAAGGCAATGTGGTGACAGAAACAGAGAATGGTGTCATGTGCTTTGAAGATGGATCCAAGGAATAGGGCAACCACTTGAAGCTGGAAAAGCAAATAAATGGATTCTTCACTCAGAACATTCAGAGGGAAACAGTTCTGTCAACACCTTGTCTTTAACACCTTAAGATTCATTTTGAACTTCTGTCTTCCAGGAGTGTAAGAAAATAAATTTGTGCTTTTTAAGCCATAATCACTGTGGTAATTTGTTACAGCAGCCCTGAGAAAGTAAAACAGTAAATTCTTTTCACATTAAATATTATACATACATACATACATACATATATATATGCAAAAGGGTACTGGTGATGGCAGAACCTTGTGAATGAGTGAGTATTACCACTGAAATGTACCCTTGAATGTGGTAAAAGAAGTAAGTTTGAGTTGTATATATGTTACCATAATTTAAAAATTGCAAAATAAATCCGAAAGACACATAAATCCATCAACACATGGCAGAAGCCTTCTTGCATGAAGGGCATAAGAAATACTTCCAATCAAATGCTGGCTGAACAATGAGCCTCCCTCAACCAAAGGTAGTTTCTAGGAGTCTAGGATGAAGTATACAGTCACACATATCTTTGGCAGTGTTGAAGACTGCATGAACATCCAAATCTAGGCTATATCAGGATTAAGCATAGAGGGAAACTCAAGTTAGTGTACATGTATATGGAGAAAAACAATAAACTCCTTTACTGCTACAGCAGTCTCAGAAAAATCCTCTTTCTTCAATAGACAGCACTGTATCATATACATGCTTCTCCAACTGTTTGAAGTGGATTTAACTTTCCATCCTGGAAGACACTTAATTGTTTGTTAACTGTCAAGTACTACAGGGGGTACAAAATTTTGGAGACAAAGCAACTCTTCTTGATGGACTCACATGCTCATGGGAAAGATAGGGCACACACCTAAACAAAGAGCCCAAGAAATAATATGTGTAGCATATGTCCAGGTATTTGCACTTCTCAGGGTGTTTTCCAAGCAAGGACCTCATCCCAGCCCTGTGTGGTGGGCAGATCAGGAATAATTGTTTTCATTTCAAGGGCAAGAAGACCTCAAGGCTCCCGCATGTCCTATCAGGAAGTTGTGGGAAAGGTGGCACTAGAATCAAGTACCCAGTTCCACCAGGGGTTCTTCTGTGACCTGTGGATCCACACTGAAAAGAGAGTTGAGTATCAAAGAGAGAGACATTATGTTCAATTCAGAGGAAAATTTTAATCTGAAAAGCTTACTGAAACTGTTCAAGCCTGTCTTCCTGCACATTTATGCAGGAAAGAGTAAGATGGAGCTTAAATCTGTGCTGCTGATGTGTTAAGTAGACAGCAAGGGAAAACTCAACCCAAAACTACATAGACAACAGGGTTTTTATTGTTCCTGTAGTGAAAAACATGAAGAATTGCATCTTGATCAAAGATTGGGCTCCATTTTTCTGTGATTCTCTCTGTTTTTAACAACCTGACTATGTCAGCTTCTTTTATGAGCTCTATTATCTCAGGTCGTCAAAGGCCATGCCAGCACTCATATCTGCACATTAGACCCTAGAACAGGAGAGTGGGTTTTTCTCTCCCCAGTAAAGTCCTGGTTTTGCTCTGATTTGGCCAACTTACGACATGTGCATGTGCTTCCATCATTAACCTGGGCCAGCAAAGGCTGTAAACTAGAGCTAAGTGTGCAGGCAGGACAAAAAATAGAGCTGAGCATGAAAGTTGGGCTTAATCTAGAACTGACCATAGAGGTGGGATTGAAACTTGTTCTAACACTTAAAGCTGGGCTCCTCTAGATATGAGCATACACGTGGGACTGAAACTTGAACTGAGCATGCAACTGGGCTTAATCTACAGCTAAGGATGCAAGTGAGATTTAAACTAGACTTGAGCATGAAGACAGGGCTTAAACTAGAACTGACCATGCAGGTACAGCTTAAAATAGAATTGAGCTTGCAGGTGGGACTTTAACTAGACCTGATCTCGCAGGTGGTATTTAAACTTGATCTGAGCTTGGAGGCAAACTTGTTTAGAGCTGACCCTGCATGCAAAGTTTAATCTAGAGTTTAGTGTGCAGGTGGGTCTTAAACTAGAGCTGACCATGCAAGAGGGACTGAAACTTGATCTCTGCATGCAGACAGAGCTTAAACTGCAGTGAGCATGGAGGCAGGATAAAATTTAGAGCTGACCAAGTAGGCAGGGCTTAAACTAGAGATGGTCTGCTGGCGGGGCATAATTTAGAGTTGAATCATACTGTGAAGACTTAAACTAGAATTGCTCATGTAGACAAGGCTCCTTGCCTTACTCTGGCCTCTTTAAGTTCATTACCAAGCCAGCAGCTAGAGTAACCCTGTTAAAGCAAAGTCTAATCATTTTTTTGGCTGCTGCATAAAACTCCGTAAAGGCTCTCACCTTCTCAGACCAAAATCCAAAGTTAGTTCCTACTGTTATCCAAAAAGTCCCACAGATTCAGGTTCCCTTATAATTCCATGTTCCAGGCTTGGAGCATCTTGTTCATCCTGGAAACTGCCAGTCACACTCTAAAGGAAGCCTGGGTATCCATGCAGAGGAACAGCAAGTGCAAAGGCCCTCAGCAAGACATGGCCCTGCCTTAGCTCCAACTATGGAATCTCAGGTTAGCTTCCCTGGCCACCTTAGCTACAACTTCACACATACCCAACACAATGATTCATCCTGTTGCTATGCCTTGCTTTTCTTCATTTCAGCTGATTTTTCTTATTTACTGTCTGCCTCCCCAACTGGGATGTGAGCTCCAGGAAAACAGAAGTTTGTCTGTTTTACTCCTAATGTATTTTCACAAAGGAAAACACAATATAAATGAGTAATGTAAATTAAAGAAATGAATTGAAGGAAGGAATGACTGAAAAATTTGGCGCAGCACCGACTAAAATAAGAAGGCATCCTGAGGATTATAACAGGACACAAGGGGTCATGGAATTTGGTAAATAAATAGACATCAATTTTCTGTTTTTCTATATGTAAAATTTTTTTTTCAAATTCAAGACAGTAACTAACACTAAGAAACACGTCAACTTCCACTGTGTTTTCTTTCTTTCTTTTTGTTGTGGTCACGAAAATGAATAAATCTTTCCTCAAGAAGGCTCATGGAATGAGGATGTCTCAGGGACCTAGATTCCTTCCATTTCATAAATGAGGAGCCTGAGGACTAAAGGAAAACATGGCTTGTGGGAGACACAGCTGTTTGGGGGCAGCAGAGCTCACCCTGGTTCCAGCCCATCTGAGGACTAACTTAGGGCATCTCTTCCTCAGTACAAACCCTGGCCTCTGCAGATCCCTCTAGGTACAGAGGAGCTGAAAGCAGGAGCAAAAGCACAGAAAGTCCCTGAAGAATCCTGCTGGAGGTGAACAGGTTAAAACTTCAATGAAAATTTTCCATGACAACTCATTGCATGAAGAGTCAGAAGGCTGTGGTTCACTTTTGTAGTTCAAAAGAGGCAGCACTGAATGCTTCCTTCCATGAATTTAGATACATTAATGTGCTGGGCTTTGAAAAGGGGGTGATTCTTATTCTGCTTCTGCATAAACACTGCTGTGCCCATTGACCTCCCTCTGCCTGCCCACAGGCCCATGGTTCATCCATTATGATTACAAGTTAAATCCTGGGTTAGGAGCTCTTTCATGGTTCTGCAATATATAGTCAGCAAATGCAAAGTGGTCTCTTGCAGAGGCCTCCTCTGACAGTGACCAGCTCTGGCTGGAATTTCCTGCCCAGCAGAGGTCAGTGGGTGGGAATGACCCCAGGATTGAGAGGTTACCTCTGGGGAGAGTCTTGATATTCATGCCATCAAAAGCAGACCTTGAGAAAAGAGGACCTTGGGTTAATGTGTTTATTTGAGAAGTGAGACCTGAAAGTTCATGAATGGGGTAGGGAGGCAAGACACAGAAAGAGAATGACCTTGGTAATTAGGCACATTGAGGAACCAGTAACACTGTGGCACCTGGGCTCAGCGATAATGAGAAGGGTGAGTCTACCCCTGAGGGAGCGAGAAGAGTATGCTCAGGCAATCAGTCTTCCACCTTGGCAAGGGCTGCCCCTGACAAGTCCTTCATTCTCTAGAACAGAGCCCTTAATCTGGGCTTTTCCACATTGTGCCAGTGGCAGGTGAGCTTGCCCCTGCAATGATGGGAACACTGTTAGGGAGGAAACCTGAGTGGTAAATGTGCTTGGTCATGAAGCTCTTCCCACCCTGGCTATAGGTGAACTCATAGGTCAGTGTGGGCACCTGGGGAAGGGTAGAGGCAGCTGCTCAAAGCCATCAGGGCACTGGACCCACCTCAGAGTAGCTGATGATAGGCCCAGCATGGCTGGGGGCATGTCATAGGAGGCTGGACCTGGGCTTCCCAGAAGCTGTGGAGGGAAGGCTTGAGCCAGGGAGGAAGAGACCACTTGGGATCCTGAAGGATGGAAATGGACCTGCTGTCCAGCCCTCATGGCTGCTACTGTCTGCAAATCCCAGGCCCACAGAAGCCCCAGGCTTAGGGCACCAGGAAAGAGCAACAAGACAGGCTGCAAAATGGTGGGTCCCAAAGCAAAGTAAAAGTGTGTGATCCAATGTTCAAAAAGCAGGCAAAGTGCCATTAAAGCTTCTAAAATGTAAACTTTCTTGTCTTTTTCTGCAATCTCTCTCTCAACTTGCCACAATGCTTTCCATTTGGTATTTAATTTGGTGCTCCTTTGGGGCACACACAGGATTCACACAGGGTGAGTGCAGAACCTCACAGGCAGCAGGGTCCCACCTGACTGTGAGCACACATGCACAACGCCCATCTGGGTCCCGTCCTGACAGCCACCAGACCCACAAGGCATGCTCTGGCTGGGCCAGGGGGCCAGGCAGGCATCCACACCCCAAACCTAAGCTGTCACTGAATGGTGGCCTTTCCCATTGTCCTGGAGACCTGCACGCCTGATACCTGCAGTGGATCCAGGCCTGGAGCCACCAACCCCACCCAGCCTGCCTGGATTCAATGAGGTACAGTGGGCCACAGGTGGGGCTTGACACCAGAGTAGTTGCAACAAGTGAGTGAGGGCAGACCAAGCAGCCACATGACTGGGTGCAATGAGTAAACAGGGCACAGGTGGATGGACAGCGTGGCATCCACCTGTGGATGGACAGGGTGGCAGGGAGACAGTTGGGAAGCCTGAGATATAAGGCAGCACCTTAGAGCCATGAGAGGTGTTGACTTGGCCCCAACCTCCAAAGGTTCTGGAAGGGATCAAGACACACAAGGTCCAGAAGCAGGGAGGCTCTTTGCTGTGCCCTGACTCACTGTCCATGTCAGAGAAGGGAGCCCCCTTGCTGCACCCTGACTTGCTGTCCATGGCAAGCCCTGTCAATCAGTGCTTCTACTGTGGCCCTCTGGAGACCTGGGCCAATTCACAGTGGATGCTCCTGGTACCAAAGGAGATACTGGAGTCCCCTGCCCATGTCCTGTATTGTCTCCAATTGCTGAAAACCCTCGAGGATGTGAACCTCCCTGAACAGTCCTCCACTGTCATGGCCCTGCTTCCCATCCTGCCTGCTTTCTCTCCTTGAGAATAAGGACAAGTTCTGACCTTTATGAAGAAATTTATGCAGCTCAAAATGCCATGACCTGAGAGAAGGAGAGGAATTACACCCGGGGCCACGGCAGTGCTTCCCCCTGGTTTCTAATGGCAGAGGCCTAGGGCTAAGCCTGAGTCCCAGAAGCCAAGCAAAACAGGGCTTGGAATCACCTGCAGTGTGGGAGGTAGTGCTTGCTGGTCATCTGGTCTGGACCCCTGGCCGCCTAGAGCTCCACTCAAGCTCACCCCTGCAATTTCCATGGTGACAATAAACAAACATCAGCATGGCCCCAACCAAGAGAGTCTTGAATGGGTCTGCTTCCCCTGAAAATGAGAGGTCCAGGATGAAAGCATAGATGTCCAGATGTCAGGAACTGCAACATCAAGACACAGAGCCCAGGCGGATTCAGGGCCACAAGACAGGGTGTCTGCATTAAAGGACATCCAGACCTGGATTCTGAATGCATCTGGAACAGACAGCAGCATCCTGGAGAGCGGTGTGCACACTGGGAGCCCCAGAATCTCCAGGGTTTCACCACCCAGACTTGGGAAAGGGGCCAGGAGCACAGGGCCCTCAATCCAAACAGGACCTTCTGGAAATAACCTATAATGGAGCAGGGGCCTGCATCAGGAAGGGCTGTCCCAGAAAGGAGAAGAATTGCGGCCTGCGTTTCTGTGTTCCTGGCAGGAACAGGGTCAGGGGACACAGGCATTGTAGGTGGGGGAAAGATCTGTGGACTTGCTTAATGCTTTTCAGCAAAATTAAGCATTCACACAATTTAAAGTTCAAGATGAGTTCAGAATTCTTAGCTAATAAAAAACAACCATTACTACCTTCATCCCATTTCCTTTCCCCACACCCACCTTTTCAGCATTGGCCACTTCTGTATCACCTTGTGGTTTTCCTTGGTGCTGTTATTGATATTTCTCTTCCTTCCTAGCCTTGCCGTGTTTTGTCTGAGCCTTGGGATCTCTGTTTTGGGGTCATCATCATAGAGGTGATGGCATCCTTTCATTCTGTAATTTGGTGCCTAATTTTGATCATAGATCTTATCCTGTTTGATGTATTGTTTCCTTGCAAGTGTTCTCAGGTAAATTTTTTTTCCTTTCCTTTTCCCCCTAGTTTCATTATCTAGACATGGTTCTGCTTCCTTTTTCATATCCCATCTTTTTATTAAGTGAGTTATCTTTCATAAGCTTCCAGCTGATGGAAGAATAGTTCCATCCTTTCCCATAAGAATAATAAATTATATATCGGATGCTTGAAATTTAGATGTCAATACAATAGCCACTCTTTACATTGATAAAATATTACTTTAAAAATAAAAATGTAGTTCATTTTCTCTACCCACCTTTCAAGGTAAAATATCAAACTTATAATTAATGTATAAGAATAAAATAAATGCAGAGCATCACCCACTCTTTTTAGCAGATAGAGCCATACAAGTATCTCCTCCCATTCAATATATGCCTATCACCCCCAGACATAATCCCCAGGCTTAGTAATTGGTTTGCTTGCTGTCTTAGATGTTTATCCCATTGAAAATTACCGAGCAGTATATTGAATCATTTTTAATTTCTTCATCATGATGCGTAATTACTATCATGCTTTATGACTTTTTCTTGGACATCCAAAATAAACCTTAACTACAATGAGAAGAGGAAATTTACAGAAGGCCAAAGACAAAACTTTAGAAACATCAGATTAAAAAAAATGTGATGACTTTCAAAGGAACAAGGATTACATGCAACACACACACATGCTTACAAACACAAATGCAGCATCTCCTCTGGCTATGCCCAAAGTAACAAAGCAGCAGAAACATCTTTCACCCACTCAGGATCACCATTCAGAATCCTCAAGGACACTTGCACCCTCAAAGAGCACCCTGACTGGGACATCCCAGCAAGACCAAGGCTCCCACTTCTTCTTCAGCCTGCTTCACCCTAAATCACCTCCTGGGAACCCCAGGCACCCCCTCAACCTTCAGAAGATGGCATGCCAGGGGTGAATGTAAGAGGATCATATTCAACCTGTACCAGCCATGCTGTGGGGATGCAGAGCTTAGCAGTCTGGAGATCATCCTGATGCCCTTGGCCTGCTTGGTCTGCACATACATGGTGAACAGGTCTGGTCTCCAATCCTGGATGCTGTTATGGCTAGTCTCTGCTTTCCTGATAGCTCAGCTGACCAGATCTCTCAGTCACTTCCTTTGTCTTCCTGGTTTCCAGGTTTCAGGCCTTGAAGCATGTCAAAATCTGGAGAGAGATGGGGTCCCTAGGGTCAGACAGGGCAGAGATGAAGTCTGGTCAATGGTGTGGGGTGTGGCATTTGGGAGGGAAGAGGTGGAAGATGGGGTCTGGGCAGACAAATATCCCCAAGTCCAGGACTGATGAGTTCACGAGTGACGGTTTCAAATGAACAGTAATTGTGATGCAACCTCAGACCTGGGCAAGTGTTGCAGGCTCTGGTTTGAATAAGCCTCGATACTCTGCCTCTTACAGTACCTTCCTGGAAGTGATTTAAGGCCCTCAGATATGGCTGGGATTGTCTAGGCAGGCAGTATTCTGAGTTGGACACACTGGTTGGATGGAACCTTTCTTCTCTGACTGGGGTGAAGGACACTTCTTAGTAACCTTCTGGCTGGCATTCTTTCCCAAGTGGCTGAACCCTAAGAGAGTCTTGCCCCAGGTGGCAGTATCCCTGACCTTTCTTTCATCTTTGTACTCCAGAAGAGGGTCACGTGATGAATTGGTTTTGGATGGTTCTCAGCAAAGCCTCTAATCCTTAAGGCCCTTCTCCTTCAGCAGCTCTGTATTACTCCAGGAGACGTGTCCAAGGAGCAGAGAAGCATGGCTCCTGGCCACCTCACTGCCATGTTCCAGGGAAATAGAATTTCCTGTGGGAAAAAGGCCAAAACTCCACCACCCTCAATTTCCAAGGGCTTTTAGGTATTCCTGCCTCACATGAGCTTTCCTTCTCTATGCATGGATGGCCTGATTGATGGTGTTCTCAGGCCTTTCCTGCCAGCAAATAGTTGGGGCAGTGGGTAGGATGGTGAAGGAAGACCATACTAGAGTGCCTCTTTCCTTCCTACCTACTGCACACATATGCATCTGGCAGTCTCCACTTTCTGTGTGGATAAGCATTGGCCTACTTCTGGAAAGAATTACTAATGAATTTATTTTGGACAGTATTTTGTGAAGGAAAAATGAGATGTAGATGGAATGTGGTACTAAATATATTTTTATCTTCTCCACAGACATGAGTTTGTAAATGAGGCAAGCCCTAGGTTTTTTGTTACACTCATACAGTGTCCAGAATTTTGCTTCTAGAAAGTGTCACATATATTAATTGGCTGTGTTTAAGGCCAGAGAGGTTTATGTTGTCTCACAGGAGAAAGTAGCTTGCAGACAAATAAGGCATTGTAAGAAACAATTAATTCAAAGGAGCCTGGGGCAAATGATTATCTGCATTAAGTTAAGCAATGGAGCACCCAGGAGGGAGAGAATGTCTATTTCAGAGGGAATAGAGGGGGTATTCAAATTCCGGTGCATGGTGAAATTCATAAGTGAAGGAGCAAGCACAGGCCCAGGATTCAACACAGGCTGCACATAGGCTCAGATACAACAAATTCACCTGAGGCAGATTTTCTTTTATTTGAGTCTTTTTTAAACAAATCAATTTTATTGATACATATAAGTAAAGAATATAATCCATCCAAAGTGTACAACCAATAATATTTGGCATAATCACATAGTTGGGCTTTCATCACTTCAATCATTATTAGAGCTTTTTCATTATTTCATTATTTCAATAATAATAATAATAAACAAAAAACAAAGAAATGAATAAAAAATTTATCACTTCTCAATTTCAATGTAAAGCAGGGGAAGCATATAGATATCCAAGGATATCTTCTTGATAGAAGGGGTAAGCTCTGAAGGGCAAGCGAACTATGATTATTGTACACTTATGATGTTACATTTAACCCCCTGATAACCACTAAGAAAATAAATTATTAAAAATATCCAGATAGAGAATAGAATTCACTCAATATGGTCAACACACAAAAAAATTCAAAGGAGTATAAAATTAAACATTAACAGAAAAATTGAGGGACATAAAGCTACAGGGCTTACAAAGGCTACATAGAAAAATGTCAGAAGTAAGTTCTGCATTATCACTAATTCTTATAACTCTAAATGGATTAACTCTCCAGTCATAAGGAAGAGGTTGACAGAATTTATGTAAAAGCCTGACCTAACTGTATGCTGTCTATAAGCGTCTATAATCTTAAATTCAAGATACAATTAGGTTAAATGAGTAAAGATGGAAAAATACAACATGAACATAGTAATCAAAAGAAAGCTATGGTAGTTATATTAATATCAGATAAAATAGACCTAAGTTAAAAATATTTACTAGGTACAAAATTATCATATTTACTGATGAAGGGGTAAATTCAGCAAGATGTAACAATCATAAATACATATGCATCTAATGCAGAACCCCCAAAATATATGAAGAAAATACTGACAGATTTGAAGGTAAAAAAATTGATGGTTTTACTTTAATAGTAGGAGATATTAATAGATAACTTTCAATAAAGGACAAAATACCTAGTCAGAAGATAAATAAGGAAATCAAAGATTTGAAGAGCCAACTAAACCTGACAGACACATATAGAACACTTTAACCCAAAACAGCAAAATGCATACCCTTCTCAAGAGCACATGGATTATTCTCCAGTTTAGATAAAATTTAGTTAACAAAAATGTGTCTATAAATAAAAAGATTAAAGACATAGAATGCATCTTCTCTGAGCACAAAAGAATGAAGCCAGAAGTCAATAACGGAGGGAGAAATGGAAACTTCACGAATATGTAGGAATCAAACAACATACTCTTAAACAACGAATGTGTTAAAGAGGAAATCACAAGTGAGTTTTGGGAATATCTTGAGATGAATCATAATCATAATACAACATAGCAAAACTTATGGGAAGCAGCAAAGACAGTGCTGAGAGGAAAATTTATAATTCTAAATGCTTACATTATAAATGAAGAAAGAATATAAATCAGAGACATGACATCAAAGTTGGAAGAACTAGTAAAAGAAGAGCAAAATAATCCAAAAGGAAGCAGGAGGAAGGAAATATAAAAGATAACAGTAGAGATTAATGAAAGAGAAAACAAGTAAAGCAATAGAGAGAATCAACAAAACCAAAATTTGGTTCTGTGAAAAGATGAATAAAATGTACAAACCTTCAGCTATACTGACAAGGGATAATGAAGAGCAGATACGAATAATGAAAATCAGAAATGAAAAGGGAGACATTATTACCAACTTTGCTGAAATAAAAAACTAGTCTAGAGGATACTATGAATAACTCTATGCTAATAAATTAGATAACCTAGATATATGGTCAAATTTTTAGAAACAAACAAAACACCTACATGGATTCAAGAAGAAATAGAAGATCTCAACAACCTTACTAGTAAAGAGATTGAAACAGTAATCCATTTCCTCCCAACAAGGAAAACCCAGTTCCAATTGTCTTCAGAGGAGAATTATACCAAATTTCCAAGAAGACCTAAGTCCACTTCTGTTCCAATTCTTCCAAATGTTGATGAGGAGGGCACACTCTCTAAGTCATTATAAAAGGCTATGGCATCCTCAGATAAAGATAGCAAAAGAAAATTACAGAACAATAACTGTTAGATGTGAAATCTTCAACACATGCAAAAATCTTCAACAAAATAGCACATTAATCTTATTATGCACAATGATGAAGTGAGATGTATCCCTGGTATGCCAGGATGGTTCAACATAAGAAAATCAAGTAATGTAATATATCACATTAACACAATGAAGTAAAAAACTACATGGTTACACGAATAATTGCAGAGAAAGCATTTGATAAAACACTATACACTTTATTGGCAGAAACACTTAGAGCACCAGGAATAGAATGAAACTTTCTCTACATGATATAAAAACATGTATGGAAAGCACACAGCTGACATCTGACTTAATGAAGAAAGCCTGAAAGCATTCTTTCTAAGATAAGGAGCAAGAAAAGAATGCCCACTGTCACCACTGTTATTCAACATTATACTAGAAGTTCTTGTCAGTGCAGTTAGGCAAGAAAAAGAAATAAAATCATCCACATTAGAAAGGAAGAAGGAACTGTTTCTATATTTGCAGATTACATGAACCTCTTTTATTACATAAAACCCTGAAAAATCCACCACAAAGCTCTTAGAGCTAATAAATGAATTCAGCCATATGGTGGCGTCCAAGATCAACATTCACCAATCAGTAGTGTTTCTATACACAAGCAAAGAACAATCGGAGAATAAATCAAGAAAAAAATCCATTTATAATAGTAACTAAAAGAATCAATTAGGTAACAATATATCTATCCAAGGATGTGAGGGACTTTCAAACAGAAAATGAAAAAATATTGCTAAAAGAAATCAAAGAAGATCTAAACAAATGAAAGGGCATATCCTATTTAGGCATTGGAAGACTAAGTATTGTTATCATGTCATTTCTAGCAAAAGTGATTTATAGATTCAACACAGATCCAATAAATATTCCAATTATGTTCTTTGCAGAAAAGGAAAAACCAAACATCAAATTAATAAAGAAGGATAAGTGGCCCCAAAGTGTCAAAATCATCTTTAAATAGGATAATGAAGTCGGAGGACTCACAGTTTTCTATCTTAAAACTTATTGTGAAGGTGTACTAACCAAACTATCTTGGTACTGTCATTTGGACAGGCATATAGACAAATGTAATAGAATTGAGAGATCAAAAATCAATCCTCATATTTACGGACAACTGATTTTTGCCAACGGGGAAAGACCACTACATTGGAAATGAATAGTTTTTTCAAGAAATGGTCCTGGGAATACTGGAACTCCATTTGCAAATAAAAAAATTAATTAATTAATGAATTAATTAAAAAGTCGACCTCTACCTCACACTTTACTTTATACAAAATCAAGTCAAAATGGATCAAATACCTCAATATAAAATGCAGAATGTCATAGATGGAAGTATAGGGAAGCAGCTACAGGACTATGTGTTAAGCAATAGGTCCCTAGACTGTATACCCAAAGCACAAGCAACAAAAGAGAAAATAGATAAATGGGATCTTATCAAAATTAAATACTATTTCTACTCAAAGGACTTTATGATGAAAGGAAAATGACAACCTACAAAATGGGAGAAATTATTTGAGAGTCATATTGCTCATAAAGACTCATTTTCCAGAATATATAAAGAATTCTTAAATGTAACAACAAAAACACACAAGCCAATTAAAAAAATGTGTAAAAATATTGAATATCTCTTAAAGGTAGATGTAACAATGGGCAGAAAGCACATGAAATGATGCTCATTAGCCACCAGGAAAATTCAAATAAATATTCCAATGAGATACCATTTCACACATTAGAACGGCTGCTATTTTTTAAAAAGTGGAAAATTTCGAAATTTTGAACAAGATGCAGGAAGATAGGGACACTCATTCATTACTTTTTGCAATGTAAAGTGGTGAAATGTGGAAGCCAGTTTAACATTTCCTCTGAAATTAAGTATAGAAATATCATATGACCCAGGAAACTCAATATTAGGCATATAATCAAAAGAATTGAAGTCAGAAATTCAAACAGATATTTTCACTCATAGTGACATTATTCAGAGGTGCTGAAAGATGGAACTGATGAATGGATAAACACTGTATGGTAAATATATACAGTGGAGTAATATTCAGCCATAAAAAGAAATGGAATTCTGAAACATGCAAGAACATGGATGAACCATGAAGACTCCAAGTTGAGTGAAATAAACCAGACAAAATAGCGCACATATGGTATTACATTATTGACATGAAATAATTAGAATAACCAAACTCATGTAGTCAAAATCTGGAATATTGTTTATGAGGGGTAAGGTGGGATAGGGAATAGGATTTTAAGGCTTTAAATTGTATAGGGTTCCTATTTAGTACATTGTAAATACTTTGATAATGGATGGTTGTGATGCTAGCACAGCATTAAGAACATAATTATACACTGTAATATATATCTAAATATGGTTAAAGGAGGAAAGGTTAGCTTGTATATATAGTAAAAGAAGAAAAAATTAAAATAAATGGAATTGCTTTACCCAAACAGTGACGGTAGGTTAAACTATCAACTATAATTAACAGTACAGTTATGAAAATGTTCTTTCTTCATTTTTAACAAATAGTCTACACCAATGCAAAGTGTTAATAATAGGGTAGTATATGGGAATCCCATATTTTATGTTCTGTAATACCAAAACATCTCAAATAAAGAAAAGACTACTGTATTTAATTTTTAAGAAAAAATCTCACCTTTATTTCATTACCATTTGATAAAAGTGTTTTATCTTTTATTTTACTTTCAACATTTCTTAGTCATGTTTTGCCTGTAAATTGCTATCTAATTTTTGTTTTTAAATCCAAATTTACATCCTCAGTCTTTTTATTGACACTTTTGTTCTATTTATATTTACAGTGATTACTGAAATTATTGGGCTTATTTTTCCAATATAACTTTATGTTTTAAACATATCATGATTTTCCTCTTTATATTCTTTTTTCTTTTGTGCATTAATTTAGGTTTATTCATTTTCTTTTATATTTTAACTATATTTTATCCTCTTCTACTGACTTAGAAATTATATATTTTATTTTTCTAATTCATTTGATTTCCATTTTTTGTTGAATTTAACATTTTTATTCTTTAAAAAATTAGTTGCTTTATATACAGTTATACAAAGTTCTTAATATGTCTTTGGCAATTGAATAGAATGGAATTTTACAGCTATATTAAAAATTTACCTTTGCCTAAGACAGAGTATTTAATGTGTGTACATAATTGACTGAAAATTCTCTACCATCTAGCATCCTAATTAATTGATGAAATAAACTACCTCAAAAAGGATATTACAGGGTTTCTAAAAGAAAAGAAAGTCACACATGCACACATACACACAACTTTCTGTGGCTCAAATGACAGTATCATGGCCCCATCTGCAGGCAACTTGCAATAATTGCCAAATACAATTTAGTGATAAGAAAAATCTTCTCAGTGATGATAAAATACTAAAGTCCACTGGAGTACTACTTTAGTTTAACTATACCTAAAAAAATTACTTAACCTCCTCCTACTGCAAATATATTTAATGCTCACTTTAGTAAGATGAGCCCTAACACCAGTAACTGTATTATATCTTTGCAATTTAGGAAGAAAATCAAAACAAAAGAAAATAAAACCCAGTGCTGGTGACAAATTTATGTGAATTCACTTGCTCATTCTTCACAAAGACTGAAACCAATTTTCAGGATTATGAAGAGCTAGAAATTCACCTAAACTCAGACTTCATTGTAGACTATGCAGTAAATTTTTGTCTTTCTTTAAGAAAGCTGTATGATTGATCCAGACCTTTTAGTGTCCAAAGATGTGGTTTCCCTATACTCAAAATCTACAAACTCTCTGTGCCCATGACCTCCCCTAAATCAGTCATGAAATCTTCAAGGAGTGATAAAGGTACCACCTCTGCCACCACCATGCCCTCTGACACCATGGAAACCAAGACCACCTCTGCCTCTGTACCTTCCATGGCCATGGTTTGGATGAAGTGGGCTTCCAAATTTTTCAGCATTTAAACTTCTTTCTTCAGCCCAGGTTGGTCTCTGTTCTCTATTATCATCACAAGAATTATTTTCAAAGAAGGATTCTGTTTTGTCATAATAGAAATTGGGTCCAAGTGGATATTCTTCACCAGAATTTTCTTCACTGTTTCAGGTATCAACTCTTGAGTCTTCTTTAACTTCACCATTTACAGACTTCTTCTGTTTCTCCAGTTGCCTCCTGAGAGCCTCCTTGTTGCTCAAATGTGGCATCCCTCTGAGATATGCCACATTTGAGCAACAAAGAGGCTTTCAGGAGGCAACTCTTAGGTACTCTCCAACACCAGGCTGCCTTGAAAATTCAAGAGAAAAAGGCTCACAAGCATAGTCCTCAACATCAAGGGCCCATCAATGGACTACTTTTCTTCACTTGTCATTGACCCTGCACTTGGGGGATGGTTGCTGTTCCATTAGAGAATGTGACAGGGCTCCAAAGGATGAGAATTCAATAATCTTTCAGTTGTGTGAATCTCCACCCACTGTGGCAAAGCTCCTTGAACTTTTGAACATATTTATATACCTTCTATGTATGTCCAGGTGAACTTGTTCTCATGTATCCCTCATCACTGACAGATTGGGTTTTTTAAAAAATGAAAAGCATTAAAAATAAAATAAAATAAGTTATTTTTTATATTTTTCCCTTCATCAGTGTAATATCAGATTTCTGTATGTACAGTGGTACTTTCTTCCATTTCTTCCCCAATGTCTTACTTTTTTTTTTACATTGTCTTCAGAGAAGTTTTAGGTCACAGTAAGGATACATACAAAATACAGAGGACACCCATATACCCAACATCTTCACCCTTTTCCCCCTTCCCTACTAATAATCTTTTTATGTGAAAATGGTACATTTGTTACAACTTATATATAAGTATTGAAACATAGCTACTAACCATGGTCAATGGTTTACATTATGGTTTACATTTTAGACCATACATTTTATAATTATTGATGAAATTTTACATGACCTGTATCCATCATTTTATGATCATGCAAAACACCTCTATTGCCCCCAAATATCTTCTCTTCAATCACTTCTATTCCTCCCTCCAACTCCCCTCAGCGCCCATGGATCAAGAGTCTTCACTCCTTGAAGGACAAGATTCTCAGATACTTACAGAAACACTGAGGGCTGGACACATTAGCCTGTCCTCCCCTTTTAGGAACTACCCCTGCTCTCAAGAGACACACCCCCCATTTGTTGAGAAAATATCAGTCCTTCCCAGAATGGGAGTCCTACTCCTTCCCACTCATTATGTGGTTCTCCCCTGACTGAAACAGCACACTATGACAAAATGATCACGTGCACATTCTCTAGAAGGCTGCCTAGATGTACCCTATCCCAAATGACCCGCCATTCAACACCCTAAAGCAGTAAGGCTTCCTTGTTATATTGCCAATAAAGTTTTCTCAACATTGTAGTTTCACCCATATAACCACCTATCCCCAGTGTTCACCTATTCCCTCCCTTAAACCTCCTTGCAATTCCTTGGACCATCCAAACCAAACTCAACAACCTACCCTCCTGTCAGGAGTGCACCTCCCAACCTAAGAGTATCCATACACCCTTGTCATATCTCCTCACAGTCCAACTACTCATTTCCACATTATCATAGATTTTGCCAGTATGGGCATTGGCTCACAAACTTCTTCTCCCTTCTTATTTCCTGTAAACCTATTTTCAAGACACTAACTCTCTGAATTTGCTCAATTTGCTTAGTTCATGTAAGAGAGGTCATGTAATATTTGTCCTTCAATGCCTGGATTGTTTCACTTAACATAAGGTCCTCATCTATGTTATCCCATGAGTTAACACTATATTATTTTTACAGCTGAGTAATAATATTCCATTGTATGTATGTACCACATCTTGTTTATCCATTCAACTGTTAGTGGGCATTTTGGTTGATTTCAACTTTTGGCAATACTAAATAATGACACTGTGAATATTGGTGTGCATATATCTCTTCATATCCTTGCTTTCAGTTCTTCTAGGAGTATAGCCAGAAGAGGAATTGCTGGGTCATATGACAGATCTATATTTAGTGTTTTGAGGAACTGCCAAATTGTAAACCACAATTCCTGGACCACTGTACATTCCCAACACCAGTGTATGAGGGTTACCACTCCTCCATATCATGTCCAAGACTTGTAGTCCTCTATTTTTTTAATGACCACCAGTCTAATGGGTGTAAGATGGTGACCCATTAATTTGCATTTCCTTAATAGTTAGTGATGCTGAGCACATTTTCATGTGCTTTTTAGTCATTTGTATTTCTTTTTTTTGAGACGTGTCTGTTCAAATAGCTTGCCCATTTTTAAAATGAGTTCTTTGTGTTTTTATTTTTAAGATATAGGATTTCTTTATATATGCTGAAAATTAGGCTTCTATCAGATATATGGTTACCAAATATTTTCTCCCATTGGGTAGGCTGACTTTCCACTTTCTTGACAAACTCCTTTGAGGTGCAAATTCTTGTAATTTTGAGGAAGTCCCATTTATCTACTTTTTAATTCATTTTTCGTGCTTTGGGTGTAAAGTTCAAGAAGAGATTTCCTTATTACAAGGTCCTGTAGATGCTTCCCTACATCATCTTCCATGGTCTTTATGGAATTCGCTCCTATACTTAGATCTTTGATCCATCTTAGGTTGATTTTTCATAAGGTGTGAGATGATGATCCTCCTTCATTCTTTTGGATATGGACATCCAGGTCTCCAACCACCATTTGTTGAAGAGGACATTCTCTCCCAGTTGAGTGGGCTTGGTGGCCCTGTCAAATATCAGATAACTGTATAGATGAGGATTTATATCAGCACTCTCAATTCAGTTCCATTGGCCAGTATGTCTATCATTGTGCCAATACCATGCAGTTTTGACTACTGAAAGTTTGTAGTACACTTCAAAATGTGATTACTTCAGTTTCATTTTTCTTTTTCAATATGTCTTTGGCTATTTGGGGCCTCTTGCTCTTCCAAATAAATTTCATAATTAGTTTTTCCAATTCAGTAAAAAATGCTGTGTTGATTTTTATTGGGATTGCTTTACATCAGTGGTCAATTTGGATAGGTTAGATATCTTAATAAGGTTTAGTGTTCCTATCCATGAACAGGAAATATTCTTCCATTAATTTAAGACTTCTTTGATTTCTATGAACAATGCTGTGTAGTTTCCTTTGTACAAGTCATTTATATCTTTAGTTAAGTTTATTCTGAGGTACTTGATTTGTAATTTACTATTGTAAATCATTTTTTAAATTTCCTCATCAGATTGATCTTTATTGGTGTACAGAAATGCTACTGATTTTTGAGCATTGATCTTATAGACTGGGACTTCACTGAACTCACTTATAAACTCTAGAAACTTTGTTGTAGATTTCTCAGAGCTTTCTATATATAGAATCATGTTGTCTGCAAATAGTGAAATTTTTACTTCTTCCTTTCCAATTGCGAAGCCATTTATATCTTTTTCTTGCCTCAATGCCCGAGCAAGTACTTCTAGGACAATGTTAAATAAGAGTGGTGATAGTGGGCATCCATGTCTTGTTCCCAATCTTAGAGAGAGAGCTTTTAGGATTTCACCATTTTATATGGTGTTAGCTCTGGTTTTTCATATGTGCCCTTTATCATGTTCAGAAAGTTTCCTTTTAATCCTCTTTTAAAATGTTTTTATCAGGAAATGGTGCTATATTTTGTTGAAGGCCTTTTCTGCATCTATAGAGATGATCATGTGATTTTTTTCTATTGATCTGTTTATGTGGTGTATTACATTGATTGATTTTCTCATATTGAACCATTCTTGCATACCCGGGATGAAAATCACTTGGTCATGGTGTATAATTCTTTTCATGTGGTGTTGAATATGATTAGCAAGTAATCATTCTCTTTCCCCAGCCTCTCCTGTCATTTCCCAATGGGCTCATGAACAATGTGGTCATGGAGGTAGGGATGGATGTTACACATGGACTGAGAAACATAGGCTTCCCCTCACCAAGGCTGACTTGGCTACAGACACTGCTGAATGCCCAATATGCCAGCAGCAGAGACCCACATTAAGGCCCCGATATGGCACCATTCATCAAGATGACCAACCTGCTACCTGTTGGCATGTTGACTACATTGGGCTACTTCCACCATGGAAGGTGCAGCGATTTGTTTTAACTGGAATAGACACATACTCTGGCTATGAGTTTGCATTTCTGGCATGCAATGCTTCTTTCAAAACTGCCATCCATGGACTTTTCAAATGTCTTATCTACCACCATGCAATTCTGCACATCATTGCTTCTGATCGAGGAACTCATTACACAGCAAATGATGTGCAGGAATAGGCACATGCCCATGGAATTCACTGGTCTTACCATGCTCCCCATCATCTCGAACCAGCTGGATTAATAAAATGGTGGAAAGACCTTTTGAAAACTCAATTATGGTCCTAACTAGGTGGCAATACCTTGCAGGGCTGGGGCAATGTTCTCCAGGAGACTATGTATGCTCTAAATCAGCATCCTCTCTATGGTGCTGTTCCTCCAATAATCATGATTCATGGGTCCAGGAATCAAGGGGTGGAAATGGGAGTGGCACCACTTACTATTACCCTTAGTGACCCATTAGGAAAATTTTTGCTTCCTCTCCCTGGAACTTTAAGCTCTGATTAAGTCCCAAAAGGAGGAGTACTGTCACCAGGGAACACAACATTGATTCCATTGAACTGAAAATTAAGACTGCCACATGGCCACTTTGGGCTCCTCTTACCTGTGAATCCACAAGCAAAGTAAGGAATTCCTGTACTGGCTGGGGTGATTGATCCTGACTATTAAGGGGAAATAGGACTACATCTACATAATGGGGGTAAAGAAGAGTTTGCCTGGAATGCAGGAGATACTCTACAGTGTCCCCTAGTAGTGCCATGCCCTGTGATTAAAGTCAATGGAAAATTTCAACTATCAATTCAGGCAGGATTAACAATGGCCCAGAATCTTTGGGAATGAAAGTTTGGGTCACCCCACCAGGCAAAGAACCATGACAAGCTGAAATGCTTGCTGAAGGTAATGGGGAAGGTGGAATGGGTAGTAGAAGAAGGTCGTGATAAATATGAACTTCAACCACATGGCCAGTTATAGAAACAAGGACTGTAATAGTCATGAACCCTTCTTCCTTGTTTCATTATGAGTATGATTGTATATGTACACAAAATGAATTTCTTCAGTTTCTTCCCCAAACTTTTCCCCTATCATATGAAAAGTTGTATTAATTTCATGTCATAATATTTAGGGTTGTCAAGTTTAAGAGTAAATATTACCCATTGACTTGCACTCTATTCTGTGGGGGAATTAATGTGTTTCCAGTTATAGGCAGGGGAGTTGAATATTGTTAGGCAAAAATATATATGTATGCCTGTCTGTTATTGTTTTTACTTGGAGACTAAGTATGGTTTAGGGTAATGTGTATGGTTGCTGAATTGACAAGAGGTGGACTGTGATGGTTAGGCCAATGTGTCAACTTGGCCCGGTAATTCTGTCCAGGTGTTTGGCCCAGCAAACACTGGGCTAATTGTAATGCAAGAGCATTTATGTACTTCGATCACCAGTGAGTTTACTGCCTGGATTGCTGAATAAATCCGCATCACTCAAGGAGCTTGCATCAGCAATGGGTGACACTTTTATCCAATCAGTTGAATGCCTTAAAAGGGGAAGTGATTTCAACATTCCGAGAGAATTTCCCAGCTCGTCATTGGACAGCCAACTTCTCCCAGAAACTCATCAAGGACATTTCATCAGAATTTCATCAGAGTCCCTGGTTTGCAGCCTGCCTGCAGAACCTATACTTGTGCATCCCCACGGTCACGTGAAAGACTCTTATAAAATCTCGTATTATTGACAGATATCTCCTCTTGATTCTGTTTCATGAGAGAACCCTGACTAATACACACTTCCTCATTTCTCATTTGTGTATTTGCATCTTCTCTCCTTTTTCTGTTATTCTACCTAAGGGTTTGTCAATTTTATTGATCTTCTCAAAGAATCAGCATTTGGTTTTGTTTCTTTTTTCTAGTGCTTTCTTATTTTCTATTTCACTTAGTTCTGCTCGAATCATTGTTATTTCCTGCTTTTTACTTCCTTTTGGGTTCATTTGTTATCCTTTCTCCAATTCCTCCATGTGTGCAGTTAAGTCTTCAATTTTAGTTCTTTCTTCTATTTTGCTGTATGCATTTAGGGCTATGAATTTCCCTTCAGTACAGGTTTTGCTGCATCCCATAGGTTTTGATATGTTGTATTGTCATTTTCATTCATTTTAAGATAGTTACTGATTTCCTTTGAAATTTACTCCTTGACCAACTGTTTGTTTAAGAGTGTGTTGTTTAACTTCCAAATCTTTCTGCCCAAACTGGTTCTCTGGCCCTTACTGATTTCTAGCTTCATTGCATCATTGTCAGAAACATTACTCTGCATATTTTCAATCTTTCTGAATTTCTGAGAATTTGTCTGTGGCCTAGCATGTGGTCAATCTTAGAGAATTATCTATGTGCAATTGAGAAGAATTTATATGCCACTGTATTTGGGTGTAGTGCTCTGTACATGTTTATTATGTTCAGATTCTCTAATGCATTATTCAGGGTCTTTGCTTCTTTATTAATTCACTGTTCAGATGTTCACTTTTATGGTGATAATGGTGTATTAATGTCCACCACTATAATTGTACAGGCTTTTTTTTCTCCACTTAGTTTCTCCAGTGTTTGCATCATGTATTTTGAGGTCCCCTGTTAGGTGCATGAGTATTTATGATTGTTCATTCTTTTTGAAAGATTCTCACTTTTACTAATATATAGTGCCCACCTTTGTCTCTTAAAATAGTTTTACATTTAAAATATATTTTGTCTGATATTAGTATAACTACTCCCACTTTTTTGTTTATTTTTGCTTGTAAAATTCTTTTACAGCCATTCACTTTCAACCTCCTTGAATCTCTGTGTCTAAGGTGGGTTTCTTATAGACAGCATATAGATAGGTCACATTTCTTTATCTACTCTGCCAATCTGTCTTTATTGACTGGTGAATTTAATCCATTAATATTCAGTGTTATAACACTCAAGGAATTACTTACATTAGCCATATTTTCCTTGGATTTATGGATGTTATATGTTGTTTTTATATTCTGTCTTTTTATTTTTTTCTAACACTCTACACCACCTCTCTCTTTCCTGTTTTTTTTTCAGCCTGCAGAACTCCCTTTAGTATTTCTTAAAGGGCAGGTTTCTTGTTGGCATACTCTCTTAATTTTTGTCTATCTGTGAATATTTTGAAGTCTCCATCATTTTGAATACCAGCTTTGCTGAATAGAGAATTCTTTGCTGGAAGTTTTTTTCTTTTAGTACCTTGACTATGTCATAGCCCTGCCTTCTTGCCTGCATGGTTTCAGATGAGAAATCAGCACTTAATCTTATGAGCTCCCTTTGTATGTGATCATTCTATTTTCTCTTGCTGCCTTCAGTATTTTCTCTTTGTCCTGGGCATTGGACAGTTTAATGAGCATATGTCTTCGAGTAGGCTTTTTGGGATTTATACTGTTTGGAGTGTGCTGTGCTTCATGGACATGTACATCCATCTCCTTCAATATGTTTGGAAATTTTTCAGCCATTACTTCCTTCAGCACTCCTTCTGTCCCCTTCCCCTTCTCTTGTTTCTCTGGGATACCTATAATGCAAATATTTGTGCATTTTTTGTTGTTGTTCAAATCCCTACGACCCTGCTGGATTTTTTCTATATTTCTATGTATCAGTTCTACTATTTCTTTGATTTCCAATGTACTGTCTTCAACATCACTAATTCTTTATTCTGCCTGTTCAAACCTGCTGTTATGTGCTTCTAGTGTCTTTTAGATTTCTTGGATTGTGCCCTTCATCATCATCATATCTGTTATATTTTATGTATGTTTACAATTTCTTCAATGTGTTCTCCCAGTGTCTTCTTAACATCCTTCATCTCTTCATTCACTTCATTATGTTGGTCCATGATATTTGTTTGGACAGCTTTGATTAGTTGTTTGATATTTTGTATCTCTTTCTGGTTTTTAGTTTGTCCATTGGTCTGGGCCATGTCTTCCTGTTTCTTGGTATGATTTGTAATTTTTTGTTGCCCTCTGGTCATCTTTTTATCTTGATGGGTTTATTCAGTTGACTAGCTTATCTCTCTACTGTGGAGTTTTATTTTGTTGTCAGTTGTGTGTTTGTGTTAAGTTTTCTTTTTGACACTTTGGTTTTCCTGTTCTATTTCCTTACTGTTTTCTATGTTCCCTTGAAAGGAAAATATTAGGGTCAGAGAAAGCAAAAAAGATAAGAAAAGAAAAAGGATAACAGTAATAATAATAATAGTAACTGTTAGAAGAGGGACCATATAAGGTTTAGTAAAATGTATAGTTAACTCATCTAAGCAGTGTAGAGAATAAAAAAGTGGAGTACCTACAATGAAAAAGGAAACTAAATACAGAAAATTATATAGAATGATTTAAAAGGCCAGAATGATGAGGAGAGAGAGAAAGAGAAAATAAAGGACAAAAAGAAAAAAGTTAATTAAAAAAGCAGAAAGGACCAGATAGAAATCAAAACCAGAAAAATTGAGGGCTAAATAGAAAAAGGTGGAATGTAAGAACCACAATAGAAAGCAGAAGATAGAAAGATGAAGGAAGGAAAAGAGATAGCTTTGGTAGATAAAATCAGTATACCAGAAAATGGGAAATCAAGGAAGAAGAAGCACAATAAAGAAGAAAAAAAGCAAGCATCACCTAATTTTAAAAAGGGGGTCATGGAAGAAAGAGGAGAGAAAAACAAGAAACAAAACAAAAATAAAACCCAAACACACCACCCAGCAGTCAAACAAAAGCTAAGGAAAAACAGTGTTCCTTTTTAAGCCTTTGTGAAGCTTCTCAGGCTGCTAGTGTTCATCAATTACCCTGCAGCCTTCTCTCTGCAGGTTTTGAAGCAAGTTTTAGCGAGTAAAGTAAGTTACTTTAAAAAAAAAAGTAACCTTTATTTAGGAAAAATAAGGGACTCAAGAGAAGCTAATACAAAAATAATGTCTATGATTTCCCTGTCCTAAAGTATCAGCTGGATATTTGATATCCTGCTGGATCATTACACTAAAAGGATCCAGGAATTGAAACTTCCCCTGAGCTAAACTTTTTCATTGTGTCAGTTAGCTCTTTAGAAATCTATCCAGTCATTTTCCCTTTGGCAGGTTTGAATATTCTAGGGCAGCAAGATTCAACAGGCTGTGTAAGCAGATAGTCCCTGCCCTCTCCTGGTCAGGTTGAATTCCCTTTTAAAATTCAAGTGGGATGCTGGTGATGATATTCACTGCACAAAATGATTCTCAACCCTCTTCTAGACCCCCCTCCCAGGGAACCCTAAATAGGTAATTGGAAACTTATTAAGCACTTCCTACTGCCTGACTCCCTTAGGGGAGTTGAAATTTTGATAGTTTTCAGCAAGGAACTAGACAATTGCCTGACTCTGCCCTCTCACAAGCCAATTTTTCTATCCCAGGGTGGTTAGGTAAATCAGGCTTCCTCAGCAGATTTTCCTCTCCCCTCTGCCTGGTGCCACCTTGAGCCCACTGGTATGCTAGCCAAAGCTAAAAGGGGGTCCAGGCAACCAAACCCACAGAAAGAAAATGCCTCTCTGCCCTTTGACAGAACTCTCCCACTCTCAGAGAATGCTCCTACTTGCTGGGTGGCCAGGTGTATTTGGGGCTCACCCTGGCCCTTTGCCCTGAGGGTGGGGCTTAGCCATCTGTGATTTAAGCCTTGGAGCTAAAAACTCATGGTTTTATCTTGAGCAATCTATCTCCCTGTCCAGTTCCCTCCAGGTTGGTGCCCCAAAGGCTCCTGCTCCTTGTGCTCCCAGAATAGCTCATTCAGGTAGGATCTTGTCCCCCCTCAGACATCTTGCAAGAGAGATGGTGAGTACACAATTAAACAGACACCATCTTGCTCCACCCATCTCTGAATGTCTCCTTGATATCATTTTTCTCTTTGGCCATATTGTCTTTCAACTAATTACTTTGGTTTTGGAAATTTGTGTGCATCTCTTTAACTAGTCTCAAATCCTGTTTCTCTTCTGGGGCTTTGATATATTCCTTTTATTAGGCCATGACTTCCATTTTCCTAGTATGGCTCAGAATTCATTGCTGATGTCAAGGCATCTGATTAAGATGGCAATTTACTCAGATGCTCAGTTTCTTTCTTTACTGTAGGAATTTAGTGGCTGGGGTCTGTGTGTTACTGCTGCTCTTTGATTCTTGCTTCAACTTGGATCATTAGGGTTGACCGTATTAGTTGCACACAACTGGCCTTTGGACCCAGGAATGAGTTGCAGATCCACTTCCTAGGGCCTTGGGGAGGGAGGCTATAAAGGCCAGAGAAAGCCTCTCTTACTTATTTTTTAATTTTATCACATGAACTTACTTGGTCTGCTATAAGGTGGCACTCTTTGGTAACCTTCAGAGTTCAATGCCTGGTTGGAGTTTGTTTGCTGCAATACAGACTGAATTAATGTGATAGAGGTTCCTCTCTGGAGGCTAAGAGCCTTGTAATTCAAACTTCCTCAGATACGGTTCTCCAGGTTTCTCTAGCAGCCCCCTCCGTTTTCTTGGATAGGAAATTATTCCAATCCCCTCTGAGTCCTCAAAAATCAATACCAGTTAGTAGAAGAGATTGGTAGGGTCAGATCTCTTTATTTCTGGATCTCTTTGTCCCTTGCTGGCTCCCAAGGCAAACAATAGCTTAGTCCCATCCAGCCTGGGCGTGTTCATGGGATACCACAGACCAAATTTGTGTGTCAAAAGCGAGTCAGACTTAGGTTTTCTCCCTCTCTCTGCACTTTCCTGGGGCAGTGGGTGTATGAAACCCCTTTTGTCTATAGCCAGCTCAGAGGCTGAGAATTCTAAAGTGTCTTTAGTGTTGGGGAGGGTGCCTGAATTAACAGTGACTGGTTTAAACTCAAAGTTTTGCCATTCCTATTCCCCTCTTTTCCCCTCTCTTCTGGGCAGTGGTGTGCATTTGCCTGGTATCCTAAACCCTAGAAGATATTTTTCCAGGCAATTTCTGCCTGTCCTCTAGCTATTTTTCTGGAAGAGAAGAGAGTCCCATGTCTTTTTTGTCTACAATCTTCCTGGAAGTCACATTTTTTAAAATTTCTTTTAAAGCAACATCAGAATGTGCAAGCTGTCTATAATGTCAACCACATATGATTCTTTTATAAGGCAAGAATGTTTAAAAACTTGCATCAGAAGACATTATCAAGAAACTAAATAATTTGCAGATTTGGAGACAATATTTGGGAAGCATGAATCTGATAAGGGTTTAATATTCTACAACTCAAGAACAAAAAGAAAATCTAATTTTAAAAATGGGAAATATTTGAATAGAGATTTCTCCAAAGCTGATAGTAAACTGTACAATAAGTATATGAAAAGGTCCACAATTTGATTTGCTATTAGGGAAATACAAATTCAAATGACAATGAGATACCACTGCACATCCAGTAGGATGCCTATTATTTAAACAAAACTGAAAATAACAAGTGATGGAGAGGATGCAGAGAAATAAGAGCACTCATGCATTATTGGTAGTAATATGAAATGATACAGCCACTATTAAAAGTTTGGCAGTTCCAAAGAATATTAAACAAAGAATTACCATATGACCCAGCAATTCCATTCCTAGTTATATTCCCCAAAGAACTGAAGAAAAGGATTTGAACAGACGTTCTTTCACTGTTTTACAGGCATTTCAGATTTACTCACAACAACCACAAGATGAAAATAAGCTAAGTGTCCTTCAACAGATGAATGGATAAGCAAAATGTGGTATATCCACACAATGGAATATTATTCAGCTGTAAAAATAAGTGAAGTGCTGGTACATGCTATAACATGGATGAACCCAGAAGATAATTTAGTGAGTGAATTAAGCAACACATAAATGACAAATATATTATTTGTCTTATATGAAATATTTGGATAAAATAATTCATAAAGACATAAAAGAATAGTGGTTACCAAGAGTGGAGGTAGGGAAGAATAAAGGGTTATTGCTAAATAGTTATGAGTTTTGATTTAGAATTGTGAAAATAGACTAGAAATAGAGAGATTAATGATACATGATATTATCAGTGTATTTAATATCAAAGAATTGTCCACTTAAAATGGTTAAAATGATTTTATGTTTTGTGTATTTTACTACAATTAAAAATAAGTAAATTTTAAAAAATATGAAACATAGTGCATCCACTTTGAAAGGCAGTTTGGTAATTTCCTAAAAAAAAAAATAAACATAGGTTTATCAGACATCCAGCAATTACACTCTTACGTGTTTACCCAAAAGAGACAAAACTTATGTTCTCACAAAAGCCATCAGGTATATGTTAACACCTTTCCATAATTAACAAACCCTGGTAGACATGAGGAAATTCTTCAATAAGTGAAATGATAAGCAAGCTGTGGTACATCCATAAAATGGAATATTATTTAGCTTTATAAAGAAATGAGCTGGCTGCCAGGGTAGGCCCTGGCCACACACAATAATGCTGTCACCAATTCTTGGGTCCCAATCTTCAGCCCACTTCTTAGTCATTCAGTGAGCAGTGGACACAGTGCCACATTAGCCACTCATATCCCTGCTCCCAACCTCTGCTTCCTGGCAAGGTCATCTTTTGGCACCTCCTGGGCTGTTTTGGATGCCCTTCATTTTAAAGGGTTTTCCCATATCCCCAGCTGCAATAGGCAGGCTCCAGTTATAAGATGGGGACCCGCAAAATACCTGGTGGCAGTCAGAACTGATACATCCCTTGTTCTGGACCAGCACACCAGCTAAGGACGGTGGAAATATCTGGAGCCATGGCTGATGCCTTGGTGAAAGTGGCAGTGTGCATTTGGCACTTCAACTCCCATGCAATAGCCAGAATGCTAATTGTGTGGCAGCAGGCAAAAGGCTACCACCTTCATTGATCCAAAACAGAGCAAGGATGCCTAAAAAAGCTTCATCTTCCACTACTTCTTGTCCTTTACCTGGACTGAGGAACCCCAAGTCTGATCTCAACAACAAGCATATTGGGACATTGGAGAAGAAATGCTGCTCCATGCCTTTCACAACTACAGTGTGTGCATCTTTGCCTAGAGGCATACAATGACTGTGAACTCTTACAACACTGTGTTGAGAAACAGGAGCTGGGATATCCAGGCACTGCACCACAGCTCTGTGAGGACCTCTTTTCCCATGATAGTATAAACAGAGTACCCAGTTGCCATACTGTATGGAGGTAAATTGGAAATCTACTGTGAGTGGGTATGGAAACATTGAACCCCAAATGTTGGGCCTTTCTGCAGGCCCTTATTTGCCTTTTTTTGCAGGATGTGTTTAAACTGGATGTGACATCCTATGCAGACATTGCCAACCTTATGGACTGTGGCCTGATAGCACAGACCCTTAGCTGCTGCCTACATGAATGAAGCTAGAAGCTGGTCCCATTCTGTCTTAACATTATCTTCACACTGCCATCTACAATCAGCTCATTGGGCTGGACTTAGATAAGGTTAGTAAGATCAGTTAGACCTCTCTGGAAGTGAATAGGTTAGGTCCTCAGAGCCCTAGGACATGCACCAAAGATGTCAACATCTAAGTCACTGGTGACTGTAGGGAAGATGATCTCAGCCATTGCTGATGTTCAATCCAAGAAACGTAAGTATGAGTTCATCCCATACAAGGACTCTTTGCTCACCTGGTTGCTCAAAGAGAATTTGGGTGGGAACTCAGGTGTAGCAATGATGCCACCATGAGCCCCACTGACAATTATCAGGAGACACTCAGCACCCACAAGCATGCCTTCTGCATCCAGCAGATCTGCTTCAACTTATCACAAGGAGGCTCCTAAGTCTGGCTGACCCAAGAACTGCAGGAAAATGTGTCCCAGCTGCAGGAACTACTGATGGCTAAGGGCTATCAGCCTCTGCTGTGGAAGATCTGAAGTTGGAAGAGAGGAATCCTGTAGATATTGTCAGCTATACTGGCTGCCCCTTCCCCAGCTTCATTCTCATCTTCCCTGTGCACAATGGGGAGTTACAGCTAACATTCTTCCTTAATGTCAAGATCCACAGTGGGCCTGAGGAGGTCATAGAGGCTGTGGGATACAGAAATGATAATAGTTGAATGAGACCTGGGAGAAAGAGCTACTCAGGACAGAAGCCCAGAGGATGGAAAGAGAAGCATTGCTTTCTGAAATGGGAGTGGTCCTCTGGGAAGATGGGAAATTATGGATGTCTTCTCGAACTAGCTCTCACTAGTTGTATCCTACTCTGTCCTCCCCACAGCCTCCACAGCAAGCCCACCAGGAGCCCAGGAAGGCCCAAGGAAGGGCTCATAGTCATATGAACTTTCCAGTTTTTAGAAATGTAACATGTTGTATTCGACAATACTTAATGTAAAATCTTGCTTTATATAGCTGGGATACACTGTTGAGAGATTTCATGAGTAATTCAGGAATCTATGTTCCTAGATCGTAGTCACACACTGAAGAGGAGAGGACAGAAGGTCCCATCTGAATATCTGTCCCTGCAGTGACAGGCAATGAGGTCACTTCCCACAGCCCATGGTGCATGCCCACCTCCTTCCACAGCTGATACTTGAGTATCCACTTTGGGCATGACTTCTGTGGCTTCTACTGATCATGTCTCCAAGTGCGGAGGGGCTGGATACTCAGTGGGATAACAATGCAACTGGTGATGGCACTGAACTGAGCAGCCTCAATAAAACCTGGTTACACCAAATCACTGCTGACTCTGCATGCCCAGCCTACCTGGTGAACCTGTTTGGGTGACAACCTGGGAAGGATGCTTTTTCCTCAGAGTTGAGTCAGAGGTGGTGGCTTACTTGGACACAGGGTCTCAGGTTTGCCTACAGTGGTTCCAGGATGATTTAAAAGAGGGCTGCAGTTTATCCATCAATTTTTAAAAATGACCCTGAGTATTAGTGTTGATCACTGACATTTTCCTCTAAGTATAGTTAAAGAGAATCTTTTTTGAAAAGTGAGGTAGCTAAAATCAAACCTGGTCAATTGAATCTAAAGATAATATCAGTCCTTAAAGAATTAGATGATAAAATACTATTTATTTTAAAGGCTGTTAATTATCATTCAGAATTTCTGAGTATTGCAGCATGAGTTTTAATTATTTTCTTAGTTAATATAAAAAGCAGGTAGGAAAAGTAGAAGGATAAGAAAGATTTGGGATTTTGCTGCCCATGTTTCATGTACCTCATGAGTTCTGAATCTGCTTGGAAACTTATCAGTCTTGAGTAGGGGCTGGTCAATGTTTGGGCCCTTCAGGAATGGGCATCAAGTGGGAGAGGAGATTATGATGTCTATCTGACTCTAACTTTCCCCAGAATCCCAGTTGATTCTCCAGGATCACCCTCACCACCCCCGAAATGCTAGGATCAGCCCTTATTTCCTCACAGGTAGGTGCTGCTTACTCTTCAACATTTTCTGGCCCTAAGAAAAGAGGTCTTTCCCTTACCATGGTGGATAGGGTGGTGACAAGCCAGAGATTCTTTCCATGTCTCTGTGGATGATGCACTGTCTCTGTTATCCTGGCATTAACTGTGGCAATCACATTAGGTCCTGGCTTCCATATCTGCCATGACCTTCTGCCTCCCAGAATGAAGAAAGCAGTATATTTATGCCTTTCTAATTGGCTGGGTGCAGTTTCCACCCTGGATATTAAGGGAAGAGATATGTTTGAACTTTCCCAGATATATGGTTTCCAAATATTTTCTTCCTTTGTGTAGGCTGTCTTTTGACATTCTTGATATCTTTTTTTTTATTTTTTGAACAATTTATTGAAGTATATCATTCATACATGAACATACATAAACTATTAAGTATTCAGTGAACGTTGTGAACTTACAAAACAAACATGCATAACATCATACAGGGCTCCCACACATCACCTCACCACAAATACTTTGCATTGTTGTGAAACATTTGTTAACAAATTATGAAAGAGCATTGTCAAAGTATTACTACTAACTATAGTCCATATCTTACTCCCCTATAAATTTTTTCAAGGATTTATTTATTTAATTATTTACTTTTATACATTTTTACCTCCTCACCCCATTTTTGCTGTTTTTGTGTCCATTCACAGGGCAACTCTCTGGGTCCGTTTCCTGCCCTCTCTTCTCATCCTTCTCCTCCTGTCTTCACTAGGATTTGATCCTCAGAACCTCCAATGTAGGAGAGAGGCATCCTACAACCTATGCAACTTTACTTCCTGGTTTTAAGTTGCATCTCATCTTGGCTCTCCCTTGTGTCACTCTCCTGTTATGTCATCATCTTGCTGTGTGGCTCACAGGGCCTGACAGTGCACCTGTGTATTAGGCCTGATGGCACATAGATGACACCTGCTCATAGGGCCTGATGGCACACCCATGTGTGTTGCCTGAGAACTCATCTTCTTGTGTGGCCTGGGAGCTCACCCACTCACAGGGCCTGGTGGCACACCTGCATGCAGGGCCTGGGGAGCTCACCTGCTTGCGGGGCTTGATGGCACACCTGTGCATGGAGCCTTGTGGTCCACGTGCCTTCTATATTTTTCCTTTGTAAGTTTTTGCCAGGTGGTCCCAGGGATAGAAACTTGGTCTTCCGTATGAGAGATGAACACCTAATGATTTGAGCCACATCCATCCCCCTGCTATATCTCTTAAGTTTGACCAAAGATTTCTAGAGTTATACTCTTTTCCCATACAGGATGGTCATATAATAAATCAGGCTTAGTTTATCTCCAACACTCTAAAAACCAAACCTAGGGAGAAAAACTAGGTCTGAGGACACATGCATGGTTTCTAATATAGCAAATATTTACCCTTCCTTGATTATCACAAAATCAGGACAGTGAGAATATTTGCATTGATGATATCTTTTAATGAATAACATTTTCTATTTTTATGTGGTCTGATTTATTTAATGCTCATTTTTGCCATGCTTTTGGTGGAAAATTAGAAAGCATTGCATATTACAAGTTGTTGGAGATATTTCCCTATATTTACTTTTAAGAGTTCTTTTTTTTTAATGAGTAGCTCCCATATTTAGGTCATTGATCCATTTTAAAATAATTTTTGAACATGTTGAAAGGGCAAAATTAATTCTTTTGCATCTGATATTCCAGTCTTTTCAGCACCATTTGTTAAATGTGTCCAATCTGCCAGCAGCAGAGACCCACACTCATTCCCCGATATGGCATCATTCCTCAAGGTGACCAACCTGCTACCTGGTGGCATTAAGGGGCACTGTGGAAAGGGCAGTGATTTATTTTAACTGTAATAGACACATACTCCAGATATGGGTTTGCATTTCCTGCATGCAATGCTTCTTCCAAAACTACCATCCATGGACTTCCAAATGTCTTATCTACTACCATGGCATTCACCACAGTATTGCTTCTGATCAAATAAACCATTTCACAACAAATGATGAGTATGAATGAGCATATGTCCATGGAATTTACTGGTATAACCATGTTCTCCATCACCCTGAAGCAACTGGATTAATAGAACAGTGGAATGGCATTTTGAAGACTCAATTATGGCAACAAATAGGTGTCAATACCTTGCAGGTCAGGGGCAATGTTCTCCAGAAGGCTATGTATACTCTAAATCAGCATCCACTCTATGCTGCTATTTCTCCCATAACCAAGATTCATAGGTCCAGGCTTCAAGGAGTGAAAATGGGATTGAAATCTCTCACTACTACCCCTAGTTACCAACTAGGAAAATTTTTGCTTCCTGTCCCTGCAACCTTAAGCTCTGCTGGTCTGCAGGTTTGAGTCCCAAAAGGAGGAGTGCTGCCACCAGGGAAAAACAATGATTGCATTGAACTGGAAGTTTATGACTTCCACCTGGCCACTTTGGGCTCCTCTTAGCTCTGAATCGACAGGTAAATAAGGGAATTACTGTACTGACTGGGGTGATTGTTCCTGACTATCAAGGGGAAATAGGATTGCATCTACATAATGAGGGTAACAAAGAGTTTGCCTGGAATACAGGAGATCTTCTAGGGCATCTCCTAGTACTGCCATGCCCTGTGATTAAAGTCAATGACAATTTGCAACAACCCAATCCAAGCAGGACTAAAAATGGCCCAGAATCTTCAGGAATGAAAGTTTGGGTCACCCCACCAGGCAAAGAAACAAGGCTAGCTGAATTACTCACTGAGGGTAATGGGAACATGGAATGGGTTGTAGAAGTAGTGACAAATATGAACTTCAACCATGTGACTAATTACAGAAACAAAGACTGAAATGGTCATGAATCTTTCTTCCTTGTTTCATTATGAGCATGATTGTACATGTACAGAAAACAAATTTCTTTGTTTTCTTCCCCAACTTTTCCCCCTATCATATGAAGAGTTGCATTAGTTTCATGTCATAATATTTAAGGATGTCAAGTTTAAAAGTGACTATTACCCAGGATTTGTACCCTATTCTTGTAGGGAATTGATGTGTTTCTGATTGTACACAGGTGAGTTGAACATTGTTAGCTGAAAATATATATGTATGCATGTCTGTTATTCTTTTAACTTAGAGACTAAGTATGGTTTAAGATAATATGTATGATTGCTGATTTGACAAGAAGTGGACTGTAATTGTTAGGCTAATGAGTCAACTTGGACAGGTAATTGTGCCCAGTTGTTTGCTCAAGCAAACAGTGAACTAATTGTAATACAAGGACATTCATGGATTCTAGCAACCAGTGAGTTTACTGCATAGATAGCTGATTACATCTACATCAATCAGGGAGATTGCTCTCAGCAACGAGTGACACTTTATCAAATCAGTTGAATGCCTTAAAAAGGGAAGTGAATTAAGCATTCAGAGAGAATTTCCCAGCTGATCTTTAGACAGCCAACATCTCCTGGAAAGTCAACAAGTACTTTCATTGTACTTTCATGGAAGCCTGTGTTTTGCAGCCTGCCTGCGGAACCTGGACTTATGCATCTCCATGGACATGTGAGAGACTCTTATAAAATCTCATATTATTGAAGATGTCTCCTGTTGATTCTGTTTCCCTAGAAAACCCTGATTAATACAATGGGAGAAAGAAATGGAAGAATGGAAGATAAGAGAATGGAAAACAGATGAGAAGGATATGCAAAGATGAAACAAGGATGGATAA
>JAQZBX010002155.1:0-74769 GCA_029593785.1 Cabassous unicinctus
GTGGAATCAGTTTCCCACATTAAGAATAAAACATGAGGGAAGCGGGTGTGGCTCAATGGATAGAGCTCCCGTTTACCATATGGGAGGCCCAGGGTTCGCTTCCCGGGGCCTCCTTGTGAGGGCAGGCCGGTCCGCGCGGCACGGTGGGCTGAGGCGGCAGGACCTCACAGCAAGGGGGAGATAAGCAGACACGGAAGAAACACACAGCGAATGGACACAGTAAAACATAAGCAGCAAGGGGGGGATAAATAAATAAATAAATAAATCTTTAAAAAAAAAAAAAAAGAACAAAACATGAAAACATTCTAACTGCCCATTAATGGCACAGGCATTTGCTTAGGTATATATATAAGATCAGGAGCCCTGATTTCTGAATAAACGCCAATCTTGAGTTTCCCAGATCTAATTGAAATTTCCAGAATTTTAATAACAACAACTCAAAAGGTTTGTTGGACCTCAAGTGTTCTTCAAAGTTTTTTGATGACTGAAGTGTAAATGAATTAAAAAAACATATGAATTAAGTTTCCTTTGGAATACATGTGGGTTTAAAAATTAAGGGTAAAAAGACTTGGCAAACATTGTCTTTTGGACCTGCCAAACCAAAGCATTTGAAAAATAACTTAAAACATTTGGAGAATCCCAAAGTCTGGTAAGGTTCTTTAAAGAACAAGAGACCAAAAATGACTTTTTCATGTTTAAGAATAGACATTCTTGCTAAAATATTGAATGTTTATAAATATCTTGTGTTTTTTACATGCACACTTACATGCACATGCACACACACAAATATATACACAGGTACACATACAAATATATTTTGGCTTAGTTCAAGCTTCAATGAGTATCACACCTTAGCTGGCTCCTCTTAATATTAGCAATACATACTAAAAACACATACACAAATACTCGAACACATCACACACAACACAATTTTATATGGAAGGGATGTTTATACCAACAAATCTTAAGTTACTGTTTTCCTAAGACCCTTCAAAGATTTCTCTATACACATCAGAGCCCCTAGTTTTCTGTTTTCTATACCTTGCCCGTAGAAAAAAATCTACTTTTTAAATCTTTATTTCCCAGTTCTTTCCCTTATATACTATTACTCCAGCAATACTACGGTAATTCCCATTGCATTGCTTGCAAAACCCACCTTTCCTGATTGCCCCAACAATTTCTTACTGATTCTGTCTGTCTAGAATGCCATTCCACCTCTACTTATAAATATCCTGGTCATTCAAAGTCCAAAATCAAAGAATACCTCCTCATGACTTCATTACCTGTGTAGACTTGGTAAATCTCTTAGATTGGGCGCCCTTTGAAATTCTTCCACCTCTCTGTACTGCCTATAGCTAAAATCTCTTGGCATTATGGGGTTGTGAGGGACACCTCAAGAGAAGTATCACCACTATTCCTCTCTTACTGGTTCCAGCTGACTTGAGAAATGGACCTGAGAAGCCAGGTGGAAATAAAGTTCATGATTAATTTTATCACTGTTAAATCTGGACTGAGGATAACTTGTTTTACCTCCCATCCTGTTTGTTTTTTAAAATCCAGTCGTCCAGTTTTGCTAGAATAAAGAGAGCAAGAGACTTAGAAATAGTGAGTTAAGATAGTCATAATGTCAAGGCACATTCTGGGGCAAATGCACGGGATAGCATTGAATTCTTCTTGCCCAACTTTGACGCAATAGCCCCACTCCCTGATTAATGGGATACAATTGATGACAGCACGAAAGAGAGTGGAAAGAGTGTTTGAATGTGTTTTTTCCAACACTTGTGGGGAGTGGAGCATAATCTTCCTTGAAACATAGGCATCATCAAGTAGTCTTTCCCCAACCAACCAGCAGATCACTGAGGAGGAACAAGCTCTTGGCACTTTATTCAAGAATTTAGAACCACCTAATCTGGACAAAAATGAGCATATGGATAAAAATAATAAGACTTACTATGTCCTGAGCACCTACTATGCCCCTGGATTACACAGGCAGTTTATATACACTTTATTATCTATAATGAAATTTAATTTTCTCAATCTCAAATTTGAAGATCTGAAACATACATAACTATCAACATTTTCTCAATACTCGGGAGAAACTTATTTGAAAACATAGCTTTGAATGATAAAACAGATAATTTTACATTTACTTACTGCTACCTAATTCATAAATAAATGCATTTGAAAGTGGTATATTATTTTTCTTAACAAATACTGATGACAAGTTCATCATAAAATGGAGAAGGAAGAGTTAAAATAGAACATTTGGTATGGTCCATGCATCACATTTTATTTAATTCTCATTGCATTAGAATAAAATAAATGACCCCCGCTCCTTATGCCTCCATCAGTGATGGGGAAGCTCAAGATCAGAGAAGCTAAATAATATCTCAAAGGTCAGACTCTAAAGACTGTTAATGTTTGACTACACCAAACTATCATACCAATGGAATGAAACAAGAGCTCTTGTCTAGTCTGTATCAACTTGCTTCTCATATATTTAGAGAGGCCAAATGTGATTAGGTAATCTCAGCATTCCCTCTGCAGTCTTTAACCAGGAATGCAAAGACTCTACATAACAGTTTAAGCTCAGAGAGAGTAGAGGATACTCTGATGGTAAGTTAAAGACATTGTTTTTTTAATTTTTGCCTCCCACTGTTCACAATCAGCATTCATAAAAATTTTCTCTATAACCTCAGATTTTTTCTTAGCAGTAAACATTTCATGAACAAGAATGCACAATTCCCATTCATTTTTGCTGTTTTCTGACTAGGCTAAAGGCTTTACTGGAATTCAAGAAAAGTGTGATGGGTTGAATTCTGTATCCAAATGTAGACATGTCCTTAGTCTTGATCTGCGTTCTGTGGGTGTGAACCATTGTGAATAGGAATTCTTGAAGATGTTGTTTTAGTTAAGGTGTGGCCCAACTGAAGCAGGGTGGTCCTTAATTTGGATTATTGAGTCCTTCATAAGCATAAGAAATTCAGGCATAGACAGAGATAGCCAGAGGGAGCGCCAGAAGCCAGAAGTCCACAGAACCCGGAAGAGAAAGGTGAGGACCTCAAGCCAGGCATACAAGCTAAGGAACCCCAAGAACTGCTGGCAGCCAGTGCCAGATGTTATAGATTTTGGGGAGAAATCCTCCCCTTGCCTATGCCTTGAATTTGGACTTCCTCTAGCCTCAAAACCATGAACCCATAAATTCCTGTTGTTTAAGCCAATCTACTGGATGGTGTTAAAATTATCTTAGTTTGCCTGGCTGCTATGACAAGAAGTGCTATTTTTCATTCCCATAATGAATGTTAGATTTTTATCCCTATTTCATTTAAAAAGTTATTATAGAAGTGGTTGGTTTACAGAACAATCATACATACAATACAGGATTCTCATATACCACCCTATTATTTACACCTTGCATTGGTGTGGTACATTTGTTAAAACTGATGAAAGCATATTTTATTATTGACTCCAAAGTCCATGGTTTAACTTAGGCTTCACTGTTATCTCTATTTCTTTTGAATGAATTTCCTGAAGATTGAATTCATCTTGGTGGTGGTATTTTTTTGTTTGTTTCGTTTTGTTTATTTATTTGAAAGCTAACTAGTAGTTCAGTGAGGTGAGACACCTTTAATCATTTCTTCTGGCACTAAATGGCACTCTGTAAGACAAACATTGTATATGTTTTAGTTTCTCAGCTATACAAATACTATACAAATACTATATAAATGATTGACTTAACAACAGGAATTTCTTGGCTCACAATTTCAGAGGCTAGAAGACTTACTTCCTCCTGGGTCAGTATCTTCTGGTTGGCTGGCAATTTTCTTGGCTTTTCTGTCACATGGCAATGTACATGGTGGCATCTTCTCCTTTCTCTTCTGGGTTCCGTTGACTTCTACCTTCTGGCTGCTCCCAATGGTTTCCTCTCCTGTGTCCAATTTCTTTTCTTTATAAGAACTTCAGCCATATTGGAATAAGGTCTACCCTCGTTCAAATTAGGCACACCTCAGCTAATAACATCTTTAAAGGTTCTATTTACAAATGGCTCAAATCCATAGGACCAGGGGTTGGGACCTGAACATGTCTTTTGTGGAGAACATGATTCAATCCCCAACGGCTTCCAAGGAACTCATTTCCAAAGTGCTTAGATATCAGGGGTATTGGGTTCATAACTAATTCTTCGCAACCCTGAGAAATTTCTAGAAAATTCTGTTCCTCAATAGTGAATTCATTTTTCCTCTTAGAGGTGCATTTTAATTCAAAGCTTACAGAGGTAGTTTAGAGGAAAGGTTTTGTGTTACTTTGGGGCCAAACAGACCTGTGTGAAAATTCCAGTTCTATCACCTAGTATATTTGGATAATGCACTTAAACTATCTGAGCATTAATTGTCTAATTTGTAAAATGCAGGTAAGAATAGTAAACTGATAAGGCTGTTGTGAGGAATAAATAATGTAAGGTATGTAAAACATTTTGTGACTAGAAGGGAGCTTTCCAAGGTAGAAGTGTCACAGGGTGATGGCAGCCGAGGAATGTTGGGAACTAGAACCTCCTGTAATAATTTGAAGCTCCTAGCTTAATGGAATCCCTGCATGATCCCTTTAAAATGAAGGGATCCATTGGTTTACATTTGGCTGGTGATCCTGTGTGTTGTAGGGGTTGATTAGCGATCTTCTTTCCCTCACTAGCCTTTCCCCTTGAAGATGTAAAAGAGATGAATGGACATTTGTGGTCTCATCATCACCTGAAGAGCTAGTGGCACAACCTTAGTGTCTTATACAATACTGTTACTTCCAGTCCTAGTTTCTAGTAACTAATTTCAACAAGGGTTGCAAATGCTGTTAGGATTAGATCCTTATATCCTTAAATGGGTTAACAGGACTAAGTAATATGACAATTGTAGTGGAGCTGTGGTACTCTGCCCATATTCCCTTTCAGGACCAAGGCACTCATTCCACAACTGCCAGATGTTTTGTTGGCTACTGAGGGACCAAGGGTGGGCCCCTTTCTGGGAATTGCCCACGGCTGAAAGAGGCTGTCTTATTCAAAGCTAAGCCAACATCCACTGACTGTTTGGAGAGTGCATATAAAGGCCTGGAGTCCTTTCCTCAACAAAAAAACATAATTGCATAAGATCAATTGGCTAACAATTGATATTTATACCACTTTTGTTCACTTTTCTGTAAGGACTCTCCTGTGCTTTATGTGTAATTATACACTGATGATCCATAAAATCTTTGAAAACACTGTCAGTTGAGTGAATAAACAATCTTAGAGTTTGAGGGACTGGGCTGGAAGATTCTAGGGACATGAGTTGCCCAAATAGGAGGATTAATGGCACCTGGAATGCACGCAAGTCACTATGTCAAGTACTTCAATTCACTTAGTTATTTCAAGTACTTAAATCCATTCATTCCTCTCCACCTCCATGGCTAGCATCACATCTCATGTGGAGGCCCCACAGTAACGTCATATCTTCCAACCTAGAAGTTTTGGGAGTCTTGTAGGAGAATCTGGTACTCTTCACCACGTAGCTTCACTTGCACTTGTCCCAACACTTGCAGGTGCTGAAGGAGATTTATGGGAACTGGAGGAACTGTAGGTTCTCCATGACAATGTGCATGAGTTGCCACAGTGCCTGGTGCCCTGCACTGACCTTCAAAGCATAAGAAATTTCACACGAGGGAAGGAGATTCCACATTTGCTAAATTGACACACTCTAAACAAACCAAAAATGCCTGTGCTACCAGTATCCTGGTGTTCTCATGGGGATCACTGAGTGAGATCCTGCACATGAAAGGGAATTGCAGTGGTAAGTCTGTTAGGCAAGGGCTTTGGAGCCAGACAAATATGAGTTCAGAACCCAGCTGCATCATTCATTAGCTGTGTGACCTGAGGAAAATTCCTTAACCTCCCTGAATTCCACCTTACAAGGTTGCTACAAGGATTAGCTATTTATTAAGGTGATTAATAGATAATTCCTTTCCATGCTATCTTCCAGGAAATTCCTTTCAAACTCCTTCACCTGGATAATTCCTACTTATCTTAAAAATTCCTCTCATGAGTTACTTCTCCCAGGGAGTCACCCACAACTCCCAAACACTGTTAATTTCTCCTTCTTAATAACATTTATGAGTTATAAGTCTAACTCTTTTGATGCATTTACTTAATTTTTTATAATTCCTGTCCTAGACGTGGCTCCTTATAGTCACAAATCTTTATTCCCCAAAACTAGCATTGATCTTTAATTGTAATATATGCTAAATCAATATTTGTTGAAATGAACTGAAATGTAAAAAGGCCAATTTTCATTATGTTTTCCAATCCTGAACTGTCTGAGATGAAAAAATGTGTAATTTCTGGTTCCACCAAATAGCAAGTGAGTGAGATTACTTTTTAAAACTCTGGAATCCTGGGTTGCCATTGCAGGAGTATAATTCAGGTAGATGAGACCCTTTCCTAAGGCTTTAAGGAGACATGAAGAAGAATTTTCCCACCAGGAAACACACAGGGACATCAATCTGCTCAGTTAACTGCCTACTCCCTCACAATTCTGCAGCGAAGCACAGAGATTGAGATCCTTTTGGAAACTGTTTTATAAAACTGTAAGCCAACATAGGCTAAAAATTCTCTTTTCACTTCCTTATCATATAGAGAAAAGAACTACTTTTTCCATTTAGAATGGTCACTTACTCAATTCTTTAAAACATTTAAATTTTTTCTGCCATACATATTCTCCGATCATTTTGTACCTTATCCATTTCAATTATCCTCGTCTTTTAAAAGTCTGGCCTTGGTTATGCAGCCCAGCCCTTTCATCATAGTTCTTCTCTGTGAGACTGGGTACTTTTAAATAATCTTATTAAAGAAAAGAATAGATTGAGTGGTTTGAATTACCATTTCCCAACAGATTTCTAGTTCAAATAAAACTGTCTTTGGTTTTAATGTGGTTCAATTTTTGCTATGGCATAGAATTAGAAGGGACACATTTTTAGAGCTAAAAATGGTAGGTACAAACTCACAACATTTTGGAGAGACGTAGTAGCGCAGCCAATTTATTTTTTAGATCATGAGACTGAAGTTAGCGCAGTGAAGTAATTAGCCCAAGGTCATATACCTAGTTGATAGCAGAACCATGACTAGCCTTTAGATGTTCTTATTTTACTTTCAAGAAGCAATTGTAATTAAGTGGAAACTTAGAGAGTTTTTCCCAAGGTCAGAAAATCTTGGTTTAAATTCTGGCTTTGACAGGATAGAGTACTGTGGGACTAGGCTAACTCAGTTTATCACTATAAAACTGCTTTCATAACCAGTTTGAGGAGCACAGTAGATGCTCAGTAGATATTTGCTGAATCTGAAACTGGGTCTTATGGGTGTGGTTTTGCTAAAAGTCATATTTTAAGATTTCTTTTAGGATCTCTTATATTCAAAGGCAACAAAAGAAAATATGTAATGTTTAAGTCTCCAGGTAAAATCCCAGCCCACCAGTCAGCTGATACAAACTAGTGAACTTCAAAAATCATTGACTCTTGGGGAGAAGATGTAGATCAAATGGTTGAGCGCCTGCTTCCCATGTATGAGGTCCTGGGTTCAATGCCCAGTACTTACTAAAAACAAAACAAACAAATGAAAAAACCAACACTAATTGGGCAGTGGATGTAGCTCAGTGGTTGAGCACCTGCTTCCCATGTACAAGGTCTTGGGTTTGAGCCCCAGTACGTCCTAAAAATCATTGGCTCTTAATTGTAACAAGATCCAAATTTTCCTCATGAGGAAACAAATCTTGAGGTTCTCTCAGGTGCGAAGGAAACATATAGCTACTTACATTCTGTCAAGCTATGAAGGCATTTGCTCTTCAGCCAGAATAATTCTGAACAATAGGAATTGTTATGGCAAGATGTTACTAAAGCCAGAGTCAAGCTGTTTCTTGTATCTGTCTAGGAGGTTCATAGAAATGCTGCTTTCCTAAAATAAGCCCAAAAATCTGGAGATGATTTTTATTGATTTAGTGCAGGAGCCTGTGGCTTGGGGCAGATCATGAAACACTGACTCCATCCTTGGATGTGTTTCACAGTCCCATTGCCCTTGGGCTAACCAAAATTGCATGATTGGCTGGCCACCGCAAGGGAGGCGGCGGGAATCTGCTCTCTAGACTATTGCAGGCAGAAGGAACCTGCTTCTCTTTTTTGATAGTCTATTTGAGACTTCAAGGCCAATTGTGTTCCTCTGCTGGAGAAGCAGCCCACTATCTGATGTTATGCTCTTCTAATATAGCAAACCCAGAATCTTCTGGGAGGGGAAGGAAAGAGGGCTTGTTATGAGGAGCAAACAACAGAGAGAAGGAGCAAAAGAGATGGAGAGAAAGAGGGCAATTCCTCCTTGTTGAATAAAATTTCACAAGTTTCCAGTTTACTAAGACATAGTCGTCTATTCTGTTTTTTATCGAAATATAAGATATATAATATATATTCACCAACGTGCACAAATTCTAAGAGTACAGCTTGATGAAGTTTACGTAGGTCTACACTTGTGTAATCTCTACCCGGGTCAAGAAAAGATTGCCAGGACCTAAGAAAGCTCTCTCCCTTAAGCCCCTTCCCAAGCAAAAACTTATATATGTGCCCCCTCCTGCAGACAGATAAAAGAAGTTAAAAAGTTAAAGTTAAAAGTTGTTTGCTTCTATCAACACAGATTAATTTTGCCTATTCATGAAATTCATAAAAGTAGAATCATATAGAATGTATTTTTTGCATCTGGCTTATTTGGCACAATATTATGTCTGTGAAAGTCATCCGTGTTGTTATTGCGTATAGCAGGAGTTTGTTCTTTTATATTTATGTGTGGTATGTCATTATATGAACATGCTATGATTTTTTCACCTATTTGGATTGTTTCCATTTGGGGACTATTATAAAAGCAAGTCGCAATAAACATTTTTGCTCTTGTCTTTTGGTCGACTCTGCATTCATTTCTCTTGGGGATACACCTAGGAATGCAATTGCTGAATCATAGAGTAGGCATCAGATTTAGCTTTAGGCAAAGCTGCTAAAGAAGTGTTTCAAAGTATTTGTATCAATTTACACTCCCACCCTAAATGTATAAGGATATTGGTTTTTTCTCATCTTCCACCACACTTGGAACTATCAATCTTTTAAATTATTCTGTTAACTCTAATTTCAGTTTTATTTATAAGAGGAAATCTAGCAACATATTTAAATGTGTAGACTCTTGAGCCCAGCTGCCTGAACTTGAATACTAAGTCTGTCACTTGCCACCTCTGTTACCGTGACCAGGTTGCTCGGTGCCTCAGTTTTCTCAAATGCAAAATTGATAGCACTTGGAACAGCACATAGCAAGCACCGTAATAGTGTTAGGTGTTTTGTTTTGGAAAAAAATAATAAACTCATATGTTTCAAAATTCAGAAAAAAACTCTCAATATTCTTTAGATTTTTAAAAAAATAAAAAAGTCATTATTTAGGGGCTACTATTGTTAAGTACTATGTGTTATACGTGGAGGGTGGGAGGTTGGGGGTTGGAGAGAGATGTGATGAGATTAGGCTGCAGAGAGTAGCAAGAACCAGTTATGAGGGACTTTATTAAAAGTTCAGACTTCACCTGAAGACAATGGAGACACATCACTTTAAGCCAAGTGGTGCCACGAGAGGACTTGCATAGTGGGATAGAAACGGAGAGCGCAAGAGCTGGCAGGATATTATTAGCTACCTCCTGTAAAGTGGGCTAAACGTGTTACATAGATTTTCATCATTTAACCCTCCAAACTTCAGATGGAATCTCATCGTCATCTCCATCTTACATTAGGAGTAGACTGAGGCCAAGAGAGGTATGTTACTTTCCCAAGATCACAGAATTAGTGAGAGATCAAGCTGAGATTTGAACCCAGTGTGCCTGACCCCTAGGTGCTGGTGGTATTCAAGACTGAGTCCTGACCGTGTTCAAGGCCTCAAATTATGTGCGCTACAAATAGGATTTTCAATGCCCTTCGCAACACTCTAGGGAAGGTCTGATCCTCATTTTACTGGTGGGAAAACTGTGCTTCTAACAGTGAAACCCTCTCCAATTCATGCAGCTAGAAAGGGACAGAGCTGGAGTTCAAACCTGTGTCTGCTGTGCCTTACCTCCCGGATCTTTCTGTTTGCAGTTTGGTGTGGAACTCAGAGGAAACAAAAACAAAACCAAAAACAAGAAATGGGAGAGCAGAGCCGCCTTCTCTTCCCACTTTAGTCTAAAGCAGAGGTCAGCAAACTTTTTCTGTAAAAGGCTACATATTTCAGATTTCTCAGGTCAAATATTCTCTGCTCAATTGCTCAGCTCTACTGTTTTTGCATGAAAGTAGCCACAGACAATATGTAAAGGAATGGGTATGGCTATGATCCAAGAAAACTTTATCTACAAGAAGTAGAGGGCCAGATTTGGCCTTTGGGCCATACTTCACCACCTCCTAATATAAAACATCTAAAGAACAAATCACCTTTCTCCCCCAAACAGTCATAACTTGGGTAAAAAAATTAAATTTATTAACTCATCAATTACTTACCATTACTTATTTAATCATTCTGTTGTCGAATATTTAGGTTTCGTTCATTTTTGTTTTTTGCCTAGATTTTCCTTAAATGTACAATGCTGCTTCGAAAGTCTTTTTTTTTTTTTCTCCTTTAGAATTATGTCCTGGGGATCAATTAGCAATATTGGAGTTACTAGTTAAAAGATATGAAGTATAAAATTATATTTTTACTTGAAGTATGCAGTGAGTCTTCTCATTCTCCCCATCCTTCCATGCCCTACAATCCTATACATTGGTATTTATTATTATTTAGTCTTCAAAATTCTCCCCCAATATTTTGGAATGCAGAAGCAATGAAATATTAACCTTAATAAGTAAAATGTCACTGGGTAAATGAGTGGTAGAGACATGGTAGAGAAGAAAATGCTCAGACAAGTGGCTGAAATTTGGCATGAACACTATGAACGTCTCTACTCACTCCCTCAGTCTCAAACATCTGGAATATCTTGATTCCCAGCATTTATCTGATTTTCCTTGAGAGCGTTGAAACAAACTCATATTCGCAGCCAATTCTGCCATTTTCTGAAGAATCTCCTTGTAGCTTTTCTTTCAGTGAACAAATTTAAACCCAAAGGGAACAATTTCAGTGCTTCTTTGATTTTCTTGACTTATTGCAACAGGAAATGGGGCAGAAGAAAAATTATTTTGCCAATAAAGAAATACTTAACATCAAGTCCAAAGTATTGATGGAAAATAAATGTTATATTCTAAGAAAGAAAAATATCTTAAAATGACTGATAATGAGATTATCCCTTATATCTTAAGTCTTCCAAATCTACGCACTTCTCTCCAGTCTCCCTTTCTTAAATAAGGCCCTCCTCTCATCAGACTACGACAGTAACTTCTTATATATTCTCTTTGCCTTCAGACACTCTAAATCTAGTTATTCCCCCAAACCCAACCAAACTTTCTTCTTAAAAATCTCATTTGATAATGATGTTCCTCTGCCTGAGAACTCTTCTGGCCCATCAGTGCCTATAAGTCAGTCAGGGCCTCCAAAATTTAGCCTCGATCTACATTTTCTTCTACACCTCTTACCCCTCCTCTTCAATCAACCTCCTCAACACAGAAATGTTTATCCATTCTTTAACATGTTCTGCTCTCTTTAACATGTTCTGCTCTCATAAACAAACATGTGTATGCAAGTGCCTCACGCCAAAATAGATTTCCAATGAGCCACATTAGAGAGTTGTAGGTGGATTTGGAAAGCATAAGTTTCCAGCTAAGCTCCAAATCACTTGAATCAGAATCCCTAGGGATAGGGATTAAGTTTTCTTTTTTAACAATTTCTCCAGTTAATGCTCTTATTCATTTGGTTTGGGAACAGTGATATGCTGATCTATGTTTTTGAATGTCATTTCACCACATTTCTCCTAGCAATCTCCAGGTGATTCTTTAAGATCCCATTTAAATTTTACCTTCTTTGGGAAGACTGCCCTTCTACCTGAAACATAAAATCATTACTTTCTTACTCTGTCCTCTCACGGTGCTCTGTCTTCACATTTTTACTACCCTATTTGCTGTACTTTGTTGCTCTATTCTTGTTCTTTTTTTCTCTATGAGAACTCACTCCAACCTACCCTCTGTTTCAATAACAATATTGTTCAAAAGGAATGACAGGGATGGATTCTCCTGAGGAGCTACCTCAGGACCATCTCTGATCTGTACACTATGGAGAAATCCTGCGAAGCTTAAGAGTGAGAACTTGTGAGTCCTCAGAGAAGCTATTCTCCATTCTCCTGTCTGGATGACCCACTTCTGTGATGGCACATAATACATTCTACTGTACTTATATGATATCTTGATTGACTCTCTGTGAAACATAAGCTTTTCAAGGACAAGGTTTACATCTTCTTGACTTCTGTATCCCCATCACATATAAAAGTGCCATGCCTAATTCTCCTGAATTTTTTTGTGTTTTATAATCTTGGGTCCTAATACCTTGAAGTCAGTACTTAAGAGCATGGGCTTTGGGTTCAGAATCCCAGCACTGGGCAGTATGATCTTGAGCTAATTATTTAATCTACTGTGCCTCAGTTTCCTTTGGCAAAATTGAAATAATATTGCACTTATTGCATCAAGTGGCTGTGAGGATTGAATGGGTATTCCACATACAGTTCTTGGCATACGGAAAGCAGTGAATAAATTTAGCTGTTATTAACATTATGGATGGTGTTTTCTTCCTGAGTGGTTCCCCAAGTCTTCTTGGAGGCCAATTATAATTGGAATTATAATGTCACGCTCTTTTGCTATTTCTATCCATAGGCATCTGTCGTGTTCTGAAACGTAGTATCCCAGCAAGATCCCAACACCAGCCCTCACCCACTTCTTTTGTTCTGCACGGTCCCTAGAGTGCAGTTAAGTCTAGCTGAATTGGGACAAATGAGCTTTGTACAAAGCACTGTGTAGAAATATGATACTGCTATTCTTTCCTTGACTGGGCTTTAAATTCTTTCTTGGCAGAGACCATTCTGCTACACATACTCAACCAATTCCTTTTGACTTCAGGAACCTTGCAAACAATGAATGATAAGGTGCGTTTGAGTTGAAATGATCATGAAATCTCTTGCCCTCAAGTGTAAACTTCTCTGGAATATTATAGATCCTGCTGAGAAAATAAGAACTAACTTGAGATGAAGGATTAAGCACTGCCCTTTAGTTGACTGAGGAAGCCCTGCTTTATATATGTTCAATGACTTGAAGCTGCCTCTAAAATAACTCTTTTTCAGAACACACATAATATGCTCTCTGCACAATTTTGAGGTCTGCATCTTTTTCTCACTGTGGTTTGAACAGTGACTTAAATTTTACCGTGAAAGAAGATATTTAACCTTGTCGTGAAAATAGTCCTCTGACTAAAAACAATGGGAATAAAATACATGTTTGGTTTTTTTGCACTAAGGTCAAGATGCAAAATTCGTAGCTTGAGCTTGGTCTTACATCCCAGGGGCTGGGGAGTGGGATGGAATGCTAGCCAGAGCCTGGACTCCAAGGTAAAAAGAAATGACCCATAAGCCTTCAAATGAATACCCTTTTTGCACACATGTGATACTTATTCCAAATGCCAACCATGGAACAAATCTTCATTTATACATTCAAGAAGACTTTGTGGTCTAAAGCAAGTGTTGGCAAACATTTTCTGTAAAGAACAAGATAGCACATATTTCAGGCTTTGCAGGCCATATGGTCTCAGCACTCTTACTGCAGTTGTAGTGTGAAAGCAGCCATGGACAACACGTAAATGAATGAGTGTAGCTGTGTCCCAGTAAAACCTTTTCCTACAAAAACAGGCAGAGGTTCAGATTTGGCCTTTGGGTTGTAGTTTCCAACTTCTGGTTTAGAACAAATGGCTTAAGCTTGAGGAAAGTTAATACATTTGAGGATACATGCAATGACTTTCAAATCAGGGACAAATCTATGTTTTTATCTCCATTGGTCACTGGTCTTTCTGGCTCCCTAAGATCTAGCCATACTAGCTATTTTGGGATCATACTACCTAAAAGTATTAATTATAACTGCTATTTTTGTGCTTCTCCTATATATTAAAGACTTCATGCACACATTTTATTCATTGAATAAATAATATCACATTTATTCCTAACAGTATGATGGATAGTGTTTTAGTTTGCTAGGCTGCTGAAAGCAGATACCATGAAATGGGTTGGCTTAAAAAATGGTAATTTATTAGCTTACAGATTTGAAGCTGAGAAAATGTCCAAATCAATGCATCATCAAGGCGATGCTATATTCCCAAAAGACTGGCTGCTGGCAATCCTTGACTCCTCTGCCATATCACAATGCACATGGTAGTGTCTGGTGGTCTCTCTCTTCTCTTCCAGGTTTCTTTGTTTTAGCTTCTTGCAACTGTGGCTTTTATTTATTTTATTTTATTATTTATTTTATTTTATTTTATTTTATTTTAATTTAATTTAATTTTTTTAGGTCCTGGAGCCAGGGATTGAACCCGGGACCTTGTATGTGGGAAGCTTGGCTCTCCTGAGTTGGTTTCTTTGCTTGTTTGCTTGGTTTTTGTTTGTTCGTTTATCTGTTCTTTGTTTTATTTTAGGAGATACTGGGAACCAAACTCAGGACCTGGGAAAGAGGTGTTCAACTCCTTAAATCACATCCACTCCCCATTTTTTTTTCATTCCATTTTTAAAGGACTCCAGTAAGAGGATTTAAGACCCATCCTGAATGAGGTGGGTCACGCATCAACAGAAGTAGCCTCATCACAAGATCTTACTTACCTTGGGTTTACTCCCTCAGGAATGGATTAAATTTAAGAATATGCTTTTTTGGGGGTACATACAGCTTCAAACCACCACATATACCATCCTCATTTTACAGCTGAGGAGATCAAGCCCCACAGATATTAAGCAATTTTCACAACATAAAATAATTAGTGTGCCTGGCACTGATTATTTCCTCCTTAATATCCATGATCTTTTTCTTCCTAAGAGAATCTAAGTTTTATTCAGGGAAGTTATTGCACCTAGTTAGAAATGCTCATTCCTCAGATGCCCTTGAAACAAGAGGTCATCATGTGTGTCATAGTTCTAGTCATGAGATGAAAATAGAAGTCTACTGGCTGAGGCTTCTGGAAAAACAAACAAATTAAGGAACAATTGTTTTCCTGATACAAAGGTATAGACTCAGTAGTTATAAGCCTGTTCCCTTTGCTTCTACCTTTTGCCTCCTAGAGAGCAAATATGATGCCTGCAGGTGGAACAATTGTATGACCATATAGGTGGAAACCACACGTTAAAATGGAAGAGTCAAGAAGGAGAAGACACCAGTCATTTTTAAACACCTCCCTCCCTCTCTTCTTCTTTCCTTTCTTCTTCTATTTTGCTCTTCTGTTTTGAGAGAAGAGAGGAAAAAACAAAGGAGGAGGACTAGGGAAAGCAGAGATGTAGAAGAACCAATCATTACAGAATAAATCATTAAATTAAGAATTAAAGGAGAAACCATGTTACTAAGAGAGTCTGAGGTACCTTTCAGTTGCTCATCAAGTATTTGATAAATTTAGGCCATAGAGAGGAAGCTGAGAACACGGACTCTGATGACAAACTGGTTTCAAAACTCAGTTCCACCAATTAATACACGTATTAACTTGAGAAATTACTTATCCTATGTATAATCTCATAATCTTACACATAAAAAAGAATGATTATAAGGATATTCCAAAGCTTAAATGAATTAATGTATGTAAAATACTTAGAAAAGTGCTTGGCACTCAATGCCATATAAGTGTCAGCTATATTATTAGTCTTACTATTAATATCTTCCAGGGTCGTTACATGGTTAAGAGAAGATATTTTATGGAAAAAGTTGCTGAGAGGATTGTAAACTTTAGTCAATAAGACACCACCTTTTTATTCTACTCACCCTATCCTTCACTCATGGCTACTCTTTGGCTGTTGGATTTAAAGAACAAAGGAATAGTCGGATGAGTGTATTGACATTTTCTAGTACTGCTGATCACTTTGTTCATTCATCTCACACACCTGACATACACTTGCACAGAGCCAAACAGAGTGATCATTTAGTATATGCCAGACATTTTGACTTACATTTCCTATCTCATTTCATCTTTAGAAAGTGAAGGAGGAATTGTTTTCACTACTTTAGTGATGAGGAAACTGAGTCTCAGGGAGGTGAAAGACCTTGTCCAAGATCTGTTCTATATGGCAGAATTAGAATTTCACCCCAGGTCTCTTGGGTGAAGTTTAGAGCCAGTGCTCTTTGGCACATAATGCCCTGAGCATGATTCTTAGGGTTCCAGTTCTCTAGATGTTTCTATGTATAAACTGAAGGCATCAATGGTCTAGAAATAGACCATCAGTGGATGCCATCTGTAGGATTGTGCCCCCATGAGCAAAGCTCAGTTCCAGTCAAGGAATTCCAATCCTGCAAACTCATTAACTCCTCTTATCCAATCCTAGCCACACCCCAGAACTGCTTCCATAGAGCTCCATCAAGTGCCCTGGCACAGGGCAATTCAGCAGGGATGGGGGATTAAAGAAAGGTCAGGATTCTCTTGGTAGATGCTTCCCCACCAAACGTTCTAGGTGATGCTCAATGCCAGATGGCTGTGTTGGAGAACAAGTGTCATCTGGGAGGAAGATGGGTGTGACTGTACTCCTCCTGATGATCCTAAATTTTCTCCCCAAAACTGAAGGAAAATAATCTCTATTAAATTTACATTCTGTTACCCAAATCTTCTCTCTTTTCTCCACATCTCCTCCCTTTTTATCTTTTCTGTGCCTTTGCTTATTTTGTCCCCTCTTCCTGAGATTCTTTGGACCTCAAGATGGTGCTAAATGGTGCTACTCTGTGTTCATGGGCATTCTCTGCTTCCCCTATCATTACTTACCATTTACTATTGGAATTACCTGCTTATGTATTGTTTTTGCCCATTAAATTGTAATTTCTTAAAGAACAAGACTTGGTCCCATTAATTTCCCCCAATTTTTCCTTTAGAAAAATTTCAAATCTAGAAAATAGTTTAATGAAGATCCTATTTATTATTGTACCACCAGCATTATCACAGTGTCCAAAATATATTAGATACTCACTAAGTGAACTAAATGAGAATTATAGCCTTTTATATCTAGAAGGTGGCTTAGAGATAGAATCTAACACATATCATCACACAGATGTAGAAATTGAGGCCCATAGAATTGATGGGCTTCATCCTTTCCATGGCTCAATATTGGTTTGGGACAATAGGAGGACTGATATGTGATAAGAACCTTGATCCTCTATTTTCCTCACCACAAACCTTTATTATAAGACAGAGGATGTGAAGGGCTAATTCACATACTTATCATTATATGGACTGGCAATCAGGAGGTACTTTTCTCCTGAGTAACTGTTTGACTTTGGGAAAAGCTCCTTATCCTCTCTGAGCACCTGGTTCCCAATAAATAAGCATGCTATTATATGTCTTGCTGCTTCATGGCTTTTTTGTGGGAATGCAGATTTAAAAATGTATGTTAAAGTGCATGAACAAATTTAAAACATAATAGAAAATTGCTGTAAGTATTAACATGCTTTTATTATTATTATATGTTACTTTAATTTAATAAAGGCATCAGAAAATAAATTAAAAAGCAGATTATGGGAAAAATTAAGCCAAAATTACCATTTCCTTTTGCAAACCGTGGTGTTTCTCTTTTACCTGGAACTCAGTGCTAAAGATCTGGAAGGCAGTCAATAAATAATAATTGATTGATTGGTTGGTTGGTTGATGCCATTGCCAGCTGCCCTCATTATGAATCAGCAGCAATGTTTTCGACTAACTTGTCCCCTCTGGACCTGACTTGGCCATATCCTAAGTAAAGCATTTTCATAGTACAATAAATCCCTGCCATGCCTGCCCAACTTTATGACTTTTGGGGACTTGACAATACCAAGAACATAATGGAAACTCTAGTTACAAAGATATTTCATGACCCATGATCAAGGACTTTGTTTCTTTTTGGGGACAATTGCATGCCAGGAGCTATGTTTCAAACAGAAAACAGTTTTCTGTGGTAGATGACATGGCTTTGCCACAGAACTCAGGGCTCTGCGCCAAGATTCTCTACTGATATTTTCCAGTCTCCCCATGGAATTTTTATCTAGCACTGTTATCCTCAACACCATGGAATTTGCCCAGTTGTATGACCAGAGAGGCAGTAACACTTACACCACAGCCTGAACCTGATGCAGAGTCATCTTTACTCTGAGAAACACAAAACTTGCACCCTTCCTAAATCATCGGATAAACCAGGTGTTCTTAACCTTTTTTGTTCCATGGACCCTTTGCCAGTTGGGTGAAAAACATGGACCCCTTCTCAGAATGTAGTGGCAGATAGTCTTATGACACTTAACATCAGCATGTTTTTAAATTAAATTTTAGGATTAGTCAAAATTAATTCAAGCTCACAGACCACCTGAAATCTTTCCGTGGATTCCTTGGTTCTTAAGAATCCCTGGGATAAACAGATCAGAGCAACAGCCATAAATTATGGTATATGATGATTCCAGGCTCTAAAAGGGCTTATCAAGGCTCTTTTTCTTTAAGTAGCAAAAGGATATACCAGTGCAATAATTAGTCATTTACCTTGCAAGGTATATCCGAGCATGCCAAGATTACTGGATCCCTAAAATCTTCATTGACATGACAAAACCCTGGGCTTTGGGTAGGTTTTGCCCCTTATCCTTTGGTTCACATGTGCCTTTCCAGGAGTTTTTTCCTACTCGCAAGATCTGATTAACATACCATCAATATGGTGGACCAGTGTTCTGTGGAATTGTTCAGATGACCAAAGTTCCTTTGACTTACACTATAACAGAGAATGGGAGCTTTAACTTAACTTTGGTGTAAGACAGTAAGTATGCACTATCTCAGTTTGAGGAAAATATAAACTATCTTTGATTTTCTTTCCAGATAAGTATTGAAAAGAACACATTATCCAGATGTATAGTTGCATGCCAAGAGGCTGGATTTTGTTCCAGTAAAGATATCAATAAGTAAGCAGAAGCTATTGGAACTACAGCTTGGGTTCAGTTTATGGTAGCTCATCTTTATCCACCATAATCCACCTTTTTTCCACAGAGGCCAGAATGTTTAAATAATTTGGGATATAATGAAGCCATAATCCCTACTTGTGTTATATCTTTGAGGATGCCACTAATCTCTGGCATTCTATCTGAAATAAGGCAATGCTTCTGATTTACTATCTTAGCCTCTCATTCATGGTGGATTTTATTACAGTCAGGGAACCACTGTGAGGGTTCTGACAACTGTTAAATAAACCCATCCTGATTATGCATTCAGGTGAGGTAAATGATCACAAGGTTGATATATGGGCCTGTTGTATCCGCCTTGGAATAGACTTGGATCAAGACACCATATATCACCTGGTCTCCAAAGGCTCACACCCTGACAGGGGACCATGATGGCACTTAGGTCCCCTGAGATTAATATCTGTTCATCCTCTGTATTCAACACTTCTTCAGTGTTCTAGATATTTCCCTTTCTCCTCTTAATTGTCTGTATGTCCCTTTGGAAAGGGGGGAATGCTGCTGTATACTTGCTGTGTTGCTGCAAGTTCCTTCCTCAAGAGGAAGTGACCTCCCTTTCATTTAATGAGCTTGTCTATGAACTGGCTCAGGTCATGACACTGGGGGAAGGACGGTGATTTCTCCATTGTAGATGATCTGCCATCTACAATTTAATTTAAAAAAGATACTTAGATTATATAACTGTTACATGAAAAATATAGGGGATTCCCATATGCCCCGCTCCCCACACCTCCCACATTTTCCCACGTTAACAATATCCTTCATTAGTGTGGTACATTTTTTACAATTGATGAACCCAATTTGGAGCATTGCCACTAAGCGTGGATTACAGTTTAACTTGTAGTTTACAGTTATTTAAGTAAAGCATTACCATGGTTAATTGCTCATCTACCTAACCCCTAGAATCATCATTGTCTTTTAGCCATTGCTGCAGTTTCTTACAGGTCAGGACCCCGGGTGGCCATTCTGGGCTTTTGCTCATAAAGATATTTACATCCACCTCACTCGTGGTGGTAAAGTGCGACCATTTGGCCTCTGGCGATTCTGAAATCCTATCCTCTGCATTTATACTAGGTATGTCACTATCATAGTGCCATTATCTCCCTAAATCTTGTATACAGAAGACAGTTTCCTCTTTGCTTCTCAATGATGCTGGTGACTAAGTAGTGCATGTCTTATCAGTTTAATAAAGGAAGTTTTCTATAGCCTTACCTGAGGGACAAAGTTAATTCGTATGCTTTCTGATCTTATATAATAAATCTATTCTAACATGACATCCTCTCTGAGCCTTTGGCACTTTCCTCAATACTCTGTCAAACAGGTCCAGCATCACCATTTCATTTACTGTAGCCTTCCATTCTCTCCACCTTCAAAGAGTCACTCCGTCAAGTGTATTAGGATTAGTTTCACGTGTCCTTGCCAGAAAGAAAATCCTGAGTCACAGGAAAGCACCTCCTTATCAACCAGTCCAATATTCTAGGTGCCTTGATCCAGCAGCCTCAAAAGCAATTCCCAAACATGTTTTCCTAGTTGCTGCTAATGCATGAAACTAGGTTTTTATGGATATTACTTTTCCTCCTGAATTAGAGACAGCAGTTCCTCAATAAAGGCATGCTGAGACTTGGCCCTAATTATTTTGACCCTAATTATTTGTCTACTACTATCATTGACAAATGAAGGAAGTCCAGGAAGATGGAGGCAGATCTGAAAAAGACAAGCACCATTTTCAGAGTCATTTATCTCCAGTCTGGTCTTTGTATAATGTGCAGGCAAGGAGAGGCTGCTATCCTCTAGCACTAGACAGGGGATTATTTGTGCTGGCCCAGAGGGGTCAGGAAAATCTAGGGGTTCTAGGTTCTCAAGCACGTCCATCAAGATGTCCTCTTTCTACATCATTCCTTCCTTATTAGAGCACTGACTTTAGAGTAGAATACTTCCTGTGGCTTTGAAATCAGTCTTTGATTTAAATCTGCTACTCTCACAACCAGAGGCTGATTTTCAACGGAATCTGCCCTTGGGCTGTAGGGCATGATGGTCTATTCTAACACCACCACAGATATCTCTTGGATTTCATGTCATGCCTTGAGTTAGCTGTAGTCAGTTGAACAGCAGCCCCCATAGGACATATATACCCGGAATCTCAGAATGTAACTTTATTTGGAATAAGGGTCTTTGCATATGTAATTAAGGTAAGGACTTCAAGACAAAATTATCAGAAGAGGAAAAGACACACAGAGACACAGTGAAGAAGGCCAGGTGAAGAAGATGACAGAGTGGAGTTATGCTGTCCCAAGCTAAGGAATGCCAGGAGCCCTCAAAGCCTGGAAGAGAAAGGAAAGATTCTCTCCTAGAACCTTCAGAGGGAGAGTGGGCCTGCTAAAACCTGAATTTAGGATTCCTGGCCTCCAGAATTGTGAGCGAATAAATTTCTGCTGTTTTAAGCCACCAAGTTGTGGTAATTTGTTAAGGCGACCTTAGGAAACTAATATAGTAGCTATCTTATCTTTGTCTGCCATTATTTCCCTTCTGTGCCTTTGATGTCAGTGAATAATGACCAACCAATTCCAATGTCTTTATGATTACCATTTTCCCCATATATCTCAAATTTTAGAGATAGTGCTTAAGGCAATGCATCCCCTTCTACCTTTAGCTTACCTAAATTCATCACAGGTGAGAATATTAGTCAGCATGATACCATCCCACTAACCCAGGAGTTATCACCATCCCACTAACCATGAACACATGGATTCCTGATGCTCTCTGGCCAACAAGTGAACCAACTCCAGGATCCCATTCTGAGGATCTGATTCCTAGGATCACTTCTTATACCAACTGCCTTAATTTATATCCCCCATAAGAATTGAATCTGACTCTAGGTTCAGATTCAAATATTGATAGTTTATTTGGGACTTGATCCCAGGAATCACTGGGAGAAAACAAAACAAGTAAGAAAGTGAAGGGAAACAATCCAAACTATATAATTCAACTAAAACTATGTGTTACCAAGCAAGTTCTCACTGTGGGCAATGGGGATTATCCACCTAGGGAAAACTGGGAGCCAGTGTACAGCACACACCTCAGAGTTATCCCGTTCAAGACATAAGGTTTAGACAATTTTATGTACCATTTTTCCTAAGAGTCAGTTGTCGAGACTACTTCTGGCTGGTGGTAATCTCCACCCCCTGCCCTGTTGTGGGCAGGTTGGAGAAATCCCTCAGGCAAAGAGAAGCTGAAGCTTGAATTTCAAATTTAGAGCAGCTTATACAAAAAATGATAAGGATGAGGGATTATGGGGTTCTGTGTGGAACACCAAGAGACTGCGAAAAGAGTCAGATATGGAAGTAAGAGAGACAAGGTAGGAGGCAAATACAATAGTCTACATAAAAGAGTGCAAAGAAATGTACTATATCTTGAGAGTGGATCCTCCCCCAAATCTGGGGTGAGGAAAGTGTAGAATGAATAAGAATGAAGTGATAGACTGGGGCAGACTTGCGAGGACTTCTAACCATATTATTTTTAAAAGTTGAATTAGAAAGGGTGTTTAGAATTGTTAGTGCTGGTATGTTTGTAGTGGTGGGAGAATAGGCATGATTAGCTTTGAAATTTGAGAAAATTTCCGTGGTTGCAGTGTGTAGGACTGCTTAGAGAAGCACTAAGACAGACACGGAATATAGTAAATACTTAATCATTGTTATAAACTAATACATGTAAGACAGACAATTTCATCTTGGACAAACTCTGATTGTTTGAAAGTACTCCCTTGTTTTGAGCCAAATGTGTGGATATAGTTTCTACCAGTTTTTAACTTTCTTGCCCATGTGGGAATGGAAGACAGGAAAGGGTTTCCCACATGAAAAGAGCATGGGCTCGGTAAGTACCCATAGTTGTGTTACAGTCCCTCTCAACCATTACTGACTGTGCAACCCTTGAGCCTCAGTTTCCTCACTAGCAAAGTGAGGTTAAGAACTCTCATTTTCTTCTATCATCAAGGAGAAGAGCTAGATAAACTAGTAAATTACATCATTCATAGTAGTCCCTCAAAACATACTAATTCCAATCATCTTCCAATTGCCTATTCACAATTAAACCTTTTAAATATTTGAAGGCAGCAATGACATTCTCCAAGAATCTTCTCATTTTGATTAATTATAATCCAGAGAAGTTTCTAAGTTCTATGCAGTGTATAATACTGTACTTTGCTTTGTCAAAGAGTGATCATACATGCTAATTTAATTTTATATATTTTTAATATTTAGGAATTATTCTTAGAGTGTCAAAGATACTCAAGCCCAATATACACCAATAATTTCATATTCCTCTCAATTCCATGTCTAATTCTAATGAAAAGAAAACTCCTTTGGGGAGTTTTGACATTCTGCCATTATTTGTATGATTTAATGGTGCCCATACCAAAATACGATGATGAAATCTATTTTGTATTTTAAAAACAACAAGAGTCAAGTTAATTGTGTTAAGCATTGTACAATACCTCTAGCAAAAATTTGAGACTGCTACAATTATTTGAACATGATTGTTGACCATATTCAGAAACCTCAAACCCTATTTTCTTCATCAAGTCTTCCTGTATTAAGCAGTAATGAAGCAAGAAACTCTAAATAAAGCAAGAATATTCCTCCCATTCATGCTTCCATCACCCATTTCACTCAGAGAGAAATCATCAATCCAGGTGTCTCAGCTTTCTATGGTCCAGAGTGTCTGCATTTTCCTAAAAGTTTACTTCACTCTTTTAGATATTTGAGTGAAAATCTAAAATAGTTGAAACCTCAGTGGAAAAATGTCTGAGTGTTTCCTCACATAACATATGTATTTATTACCAAGTTCTATCAGATCTATTTCTTAAATATTTATTTTTTCCCTCTCCTTATCTCCATGCCTACTGTTGCTTTCTTAGTTTCTGGACTGATGTATTGCATTTTCCAAACTAGTGGTATGGGTTTTGTTCTCCACCAGCCTGATCCCCCTTTCAGGACCAAGATACTCATTCGCACAGCTGCCTGAAGTTGTGGTCTTTGACAGTTACCAATTGATCATCTCCCTGATAATTGCAATGACTGAAAGGAATTACTTTGCACAAGGTTATCTCCCTTCTGTGATATTAACTTATACCCAGTGCTAATTCAGGGTTACAAAGTCTTGATCCCCATGATATGATTTGGGGCATCACTAAAGGATCATCTTCACTTAAGAGTACACTTTGAGGTCAGCTGAGACCTCTGATGTAACTGCATCACAATTCAACTTCTCCCTCTGCCTTATCATGCTGCCCTTATTCTCTCACAGGTATTGTTCCTAAGAGCACTTCCCAATAAACTCCCTGCCAGCAAATACCACCTTAGAATCTGTTCTCTGTGGAGCATGATCTAACTTAGTTAGGAATGATCTGAGAGAGCAAATGATAAAATCAAATATTAAAGATGGATTACTCACTGGCTAGCTTACAAGGAGGATTCCATCATAGATGATAAGTGGAGTACAGAAAGCCCCTGGCATGGTGTCAAAGTGCTATTGCTAAAAACTCTCACTGCTGTTAAACTCAGATGGGATGTCAGAGGCAAAAAAATGCTCTAAGGCAGGGGTTCTTAACAAGGCATCCATGAGCTTGAATTGAAATTTTTTTAAAAAAACCCATTATTCTTGTGGGGATGTGTTGGTGTGGGTGTGATATATTTATTAAATAATACACAGTACAGTGTGGACTTAGTAAGGGGTCCATGGTTTTCACCTGACTGGCAAAGGGGTCTGTGGAACAAAAAAGGTTAAGAGGCCCTGCTCTAAGGTATTTCAGAGGCACAAGCTCAAGGATTTAACAATGAAATTTAAAGTTCAGAAGTAAACCCTCACATCAGTGGACAATTGATTTTCAAAAAGGGTACCAAGTCCAATCAATGGTGAAAGAATAGACTTCAATAAATGGTACTGAGAAAACAGGATATCCATACGTAAAAGAATGAAGGTGGATCCCTACCTCACACCATATACAAAAATTAACTCAAACTGGACCAAAGACCTAAATATAAGACCCAAAGCTATAAAACCCTGAGAAGGAAATATAAGGAAGCATCTTCAGGACCTTGTGTTAAGCAATGGTTTCTTAGATTTCACACAAAAAGTCCAAGCAACAAAAGAAAAATTAGCTAAATGGGACTTTATCAAAATCAAAAACTTTTGTGTATCAAAGGGCTTCACCATGAAAGTAAAATAATTACCTGCATATTTTGAAACCACATATCCAATAAGGGTTTAATTTCCAGAATATATAAAGAACTCAATAACAAAAAGTCAAACAACCCAATTTAAAAATGAGCAAAAGATTTGAATAGACATTTCTCCAAAGAAGATATAAAAATGACCCCAAAAAAGCATATGAAAAAAAAGTTCAACATCATTAGCCATTAGGTAAATGTAAATAAAAACCACAGTGAGATACCATTTCATACCGACTAAATTGGCTTCTATTTAAAAAATGGAAAATAAGTGTTGGAGAGGATGTGGAGAAACAGAAATACTCATTCATTGTTGGTAGGAATGTAAAATAGTGCAACCAATGTGGAAAACTGTTTGGCATTTCCTGAGAAAGTTACGTATAGAATTACCATACGATGCAGCAATCTCACTGCTAGGTATTTACCCCCAAAAAATTGAGTGCAGGAACTTGAACAGATATTTGCATACTCCTGTGCATAGTGGCATTATTCACAATTGCCAAAAGTCAGAAGCAATCCAAGTGTCCACCAACAGATGAATGGATAAACAATGTTATACACATATAATGGAATATTAATCAGCCATAAAAAGGAATGAAGTTCTGATATATGTGATAATATGGATGAACCTTGAAGAAATCATGTTGAGCAAAATCAGCCAGACATAAAAGGACAAACATTGCATGATCTCACTGATATGAAATAATTAGAAAAAGCAAATTAATAGAAACAGAAAGTATGTTACAGATTGATAGGGATTGGGAGAGGGAGAAAGAGGAGTTAATGCTTAATTGGTTCAGAATTTCTGGTTGGGGTTATAGAAGAGTTTTGGTAAAAGATGGTAGTGATGGTAGCATAACATTGTAAATGTAATTAACGTCACTGAATTGTATATTTGACATTGGGTAAAAAAGGAAATTTTAGGTTTCATGTTATCAGAATAAAAAATTTTAAAACCATATAATGGTACAACACAATGAACTGTAATGTACACTATGGACTACAGTTAATATTAACTATAATACTATTGTTTCATCTATTGTAACAAAAGTACTACACTACTGCAAAGGGTTAATAGTAGGGAAAACCGTGTGTGAGGGGAGGTAATTGGGAACTCTGTACTTTCTGCATGATTTTTCCCTAAATCTACAACTTCTCTAATAAAAAAATATCTCAGGGTTTTACAAAGTTTGGGGATGTAATAATTTTAAGGACAATGGAATCAGATAGGTGGTATGATTGTAAATGGGGTAAATGTTTAGTTTTATTTTCCAAATATTTACTGATGGTATATAAAAATACAATTGAGGGTTTGTTTGTTTTTTTTGTAGAAACATTGTGTCATGTTAACTTGCTAAATTCATTGTTTCTCACAGTTGTCTTGTAGAAGAATTGGAATATTCAACACAAGAATCTTCTCATCTCCAAAAAGAGACTTTAACTTTTTTCTCATTCATCTTTAGGCATTTACTTTTTCTTGCCCTTTTGCAATGACTAGGACTACTAATAGAATGTAGATCATTATGGGTAAGAGTAGGCATCCTTATCTCAGTCTTAGGAAGAAAGTATTTAATATTTCACTCTGTGTGATGGTAAATATAGATTTTTTCAGAGACCATATATCAGATGAAGGAAGTTTCCTTCTTTTCCTGTATTACTGAAAGATTCTATGATAAAGGACTACTGGATTTTGTCAAATGCTATTTATACATTTGTGGAAATGATCATATATTTTGTTCTCCTTTAACCTGTTATTACTGTTAATTATATTGATTGATTTTCAAAAGTTAAATCAAGTTTGCATTTTTAGGATAGAGCTTACTGGTCATGATGAATTATCCTTTTTATCTATTTCTGTCATAGATTTCCTAATATTTGCTAAGTATGTTTTGCATTGATAATCATGAGGTAGATTGATCTGAACTTTTCTTTCTTAATAATGTCTTGGTCAGGGTTCAGTATTAAGGTTATACTGACTTCACAAAACAAGCTTGCAAGCATTCCCTTTTCTTCATTTTATGAAAGTTTGTATAAGATTTATATTGTTTATTCTTAAAATGTTTGAGATAATTGATCAATAAATCCATCTGGTCCCAGAATTGTGTGTGTGTATGTTTCTTTGATAGCTATAGGATTTCTCAGGTTTTCTGTTTCATTTTTTCAATTTTGGCAAACTGTATTTTCCCATTTAATCTGTCTTGTCAAATTTATTGGTATAAACTTGCTAACAATAATCTATTTTTCTAAACTTCTCTCTAATCATTACTTTATTTGCATCCCACACATTTTAGTATGTTTTATTTTCTTTATAATTCTGCTAAAAATATTTTCTAATTCACCTTTGCTTTCTTCTTTAGGTAATAGGTTATTTAGAAGAGCTTTGTTTAATTTCCAAATACATTTTTCTAAATAACTTTTCTTATTGATTTCAAAGTATATTCTATCATACTCAAAGAACATGACTACATATCTTTTAAATTTATTGAGACTTGCTATATGGTCAAGAACATGGTCTTTCTTCGTAAACCTACTATGATAGTTTAAGACTTTATGTACCACAGAAAATCATGTTCTTAAAACCAGTCTATTCCTGTGAGTGTGGACCTGTTGTGGGTGGAAACTTTTTGATTGGGTTACTTCAGTTAAGGGCCTTTTGATTAGGTTATTTCAGTAAGGCATGGCGCAGGGTAGGTCTTAATCATCTTACTGGAGTCCTTTATAAGAGAATGAAATTCAGAGGAAGATAGAGAAATCCAGAGAATCAGGAGGCTGAAAGCTACAAGATCTGGAGGATAATTGAGTGACCAGCAGACGCAGCCATGTGCCTTACCAAATGACAGAGACTCGCTGGCAGCCAGTCTTTGGGGAGAAAGCATCGCCTGATAATGCTTTTTTTAATTTATTTTTTTTAAAGACACTTAGATTACACAAATGTTACAAAAGATATAGGCATTCCCATATGCCCCACTCCCCACACCTCCCACACCCTCCCACATAAACATCCTTCACTAGTGTGGCACATTCATTGCAACTGATAACGCATCCTGGGGGTTTGCCATTAAGCATGGACAATAGTTCACATTGTAGTCTACACTCTCTCCCGCACAGTTCTGCATGCTACGTGATGATATAAAATGGCCTATATCTGCTATTGCAATATCACTCAGGATGATTCCCAAGTCCTAAAAAAGTGATATGCCTTGATTTGGACATTTTCATGGCCTCAGAACTGTAAACTTGCAAGTAAATAAATCCCATTTGTTAAAGCCAACCCATTTCTGGTATATTGCATTTCAGCAGCCTAGCAAACTAAAACACATATCTTGAGCATATGGACCCATACAGGGTATAGTATCAATAGGTATCAATTAGGTCAAGGTGGTAGCTAGTGCTGTTCAGATTGTTCAATGCACTTAATTATTTTTTTCTAGTTGTTCCATTAATTGCAGAAAGAGGGGTATTAAAATATTTGGTGAAATGAAAGAACCTGATGGGTATTTTGATACAACTTATAGAAAAGGTAAAGAAAGGTAAACCCAACATGTATGCACTGCATGGTGACCACGGAAGTGACCCCAGTCACTATGGGGAAGCCAGTGTAAGGTTTAGCTCTCATCATCCCTGTTTCCCAAGGTGTGCTTGTCAAAGAGTGTATTAGTCAGCCAAAGGGGTGCTGATCCAAAGTACCAGAAATCTGTTGGCTTTTATAAAGGGTATTTATTTGGGGTAGAAGCTTATGGTCACAAGGCCATAAAGAGTAAGTTACTTCCCTCACCAAAGTCTGTTGCCACATGTTGGAGCAAGATGGCTGCCAGTCTCTGCAAGGGTTCAGCCTTCCTCTTCCTCTTAAGGCTCCATGGTCCCAGCTTCTTCCGGTCTCAGCTGTAGGCTAGCATAAAGCTCATCTCTCTTCCCAGGGCCCATCTCTTTCCAGGCTCAGCTGCTCTGCTCTCTTTACAAGGCCAGCTGTAAACTATCAGGCAAAGAGCTTAGCTCTCTCCAGCATCCAAAACTAAACTCTCTGTGTTCTCCTTCTCTGTATTTACTTCCCTTTCTTTGATTGAGCATCCATTTATATAACCCACAAGGGGGGGCAGGGTTGGGGGGGGACTCAAACCAAGTTGCCCTAATGACATGATGAAATAAAAGCCCTAATCTTGATTTAATGTAAAAGTGAAACCTCTGAATCTAATACAATCTAATACACCCAGAGGAACAGATCAGTTTGCAAACACAATCCAATAACTACTTTTGGAATTCTTACACAATTCCAAACTGCCACAAAGAGATACTCTGTCAAGCCAGATTCTGGGGCCTCCATCTTGTGCAAATGGCTTATGTGGTCACCCAATTCTTTGATGGATTTCACCTGTTCATTCAGGTAATGAGTCTCAATGAAGTCACACAAATGGGGGTCATTTTTGTCAGTGGCCAGTTTGTGTAGTTCTAGTAGTGACTGATTCACCCTCTTTTCCCAAGTGTTACACACATTCCATTGTATTTGGTCCACAATTTCAGTCAAGAAGTTCTAGTTTCTTGATGTCCTGAAGGAAGTTTAGCTACTTTGTTCGTTCTGCAGCTTCATAAATTTCTTCACAAATGTCTCAGCTTCATAAGTTTCTTATCTCCCTAAGAGATTGGTGAAGAAAAAATATGGCAAATTTTTTAAAGCCCACATCATCACAGTCAAAGTAGTAAGACACTGACAGGTAAATGTAAGAGCATAGTGCTCCAGGTGGATCTGGCGGTTGATGGTAGACTCTGAATCTTGGCTGTATTTCTGATACCCCTGCAACAAAGATGAGGTCGTCATGGCTGGCAGCTAAGGAGAGGCGGTGGTGCTGGAGTGGCAGCAGGGGACTTGGGGTAGTCTGAGGGTGCTGTGAGAAGGTGACAGAGAGCTGGCTCAGAGAAGCCTGAAGATGGGAACAAGCACCAGGTTCCCTTCACATGCTGTTTAAAGAGGAAGCAGTGACTTTCTGTGAAGAATTCTGGCCTGGACTATAGATATTTTTGAATACGTCTGTATTAGCCAGCCAAAGGGGTGCTGAGGCAAAATACCAGAAATCTGTTGGCTTTTATAAAGGGAAATTATTTGGGTAGAAGCTTACAGTAAAAGGCTATAAAGCATAAGTTACTTCTCTCACCAAAGTCTATTGCCACGTGTTGGGGCAAGATGGCTGCCGACATCTGCCATGGTTCAGGCTTCTTGGGTTCCTCTCTTCCCAGAGCTCTGTTTTTCATTGGGCTCAGTTGCTATCCTCTCTCCACAAGGCCAGCTGTAGACTATCAGATGAATGGCTCTGTCTCTCTCCCCAGGATTTCTGCTGTGTCTAAGGAGCCGTCTCTATTCTTATGTGTTTTCTCCTATGTGTTCACTTCCCGGGATCCAGTTCAAAACTCCCAACTCTGTCCTTTGCCATGTATTTTCTCTGTGATTCCCCACCCACCAAGGGGCGGGTATTCAACATCCTACTGACGTGGCCCAATCAAAGTCCTAATCATAATTTAATCAATTAAAAGTGATCCCTCTGACAGACCAGTTTACAAACATATTCCAATAACTACTTTTGGAATTCATAAACAATGCCAAACTGCTACAGCGTCCTTCTAATGAACTGACATTTTTGTTGTGAAATGATTCCCTCTCTGTTACCATTCTTTGTCTTGATTTTATATAATAACTTTGTCCATTTTAGGTATTGTTAATATAGCCACCCAAGCCTTCTCATATTTTCTTTGTAGTAATTCTGCATTGTTGTAAAACAAATTGCTCCAAAATCTAGTGGCTTAAAACAACAATCAATTATCATCTCACAGTTCTTAGTCGAGAATTCAGAAGGGGCTTAGCTGAGTGATTCTGCCTCACCACCTCTCATGAGGCTGCAATAAAAATATTGACTAAGGCTCTAGTCATCTCAAAGCTTGACTGTGGCTGGGAAATCTGCTTCCAGACGCACTCATGTGGTTGTTGGCAGGCCACAGCTCTTCATGGATGCTGCACTAAAGGCCTCAGTTCCTCACCACTGTCTCTGTGTCCTCAAGATATGGGAGCTGGCTTCACTCAGAGCTAATGGTGAAAGAGAAAGAAAAAGGGTAGCGGGTAGGGGGAGGATGGAGAGAGCATGCCCAAGTTGGAAGACAGAGACTTCTATAATCTAATTTTTAAAAGTGTCATCCCATCACTTTTGCCAGATTCTATTTAGTAGATGCAAGTCAATAATTCCAGGCCACAATTAGAGGAAGGGCATTACACAACGGCATGAACATCGAAAGACAGGATTGCAGCCTACCATATTGTTTGTTGTTTGTTTGTTTTAGGACGTACCAGAGATTGAACCCAGGACCTCGTTTATGGGAAGCAAATGCTCAACCACTTGAGCTACATCCACTCCCCCATATTGTTTTTATGGTCTATCTTTTATTACTTTCATGGACTCCAGCAAGGCAGATGTGAAGTTCCCTAGGATTTAGTACCTGATCTTTTCTTTTGGGAAGGGGTGGGAGTGAATGTACTGGGGATGGGTATGCGAAGCAGGAGAAGAAAACAGGAGCATGTGCGAGTGTGCATGTGCCGAAACTCACCATCACCCCACCTGGGGAGGCGCAGGTGTGCAGTGTGCTTTGCTCGTGACTGCAGTGTGAATGTATGTCTTTTCTCTCCATGTTTTCTAAACTTATACTAAAAGGATTCATTAAATCATCTTGTTCAGATGGCTCAGGATTGTATTTCTTTGGCTCAACCTAGTTGTCTTTTTATTTAAAGTGATTCTCTTATAGATAATACATAGTTGAGTCTTCCATTTTTTCCATTCCGAAAATCTTCATCTTTTCATTGGAGTGTTAAACCATTAACATTTAATGTAATTATTGATTATCGAATTAAGTCTACCAGTTTATTTTATTATTTTTGGTTTGTCTTATCTTTTTGTTGCTGTTGTTTCTCTTTCCTGTTTTTGAATTATTTGACTTTTTTAGAATTTAATTTTAATTTATCTATAGAAATTTTAGCTTTACCCCTATACATTATTTTTAGTGACTGACCTAGGGATAAACATATATAACCCTTTAACATTTAATTCTACCTAGTGTTAATATGGTCTCACTTGACATAAAATGTAGGGCCCTTGTAACCATGTAGATCACCACCCCCTTGCTGTTCCATATGCTATCATTTTCATTTTATTATATATGCATATATTATAATGCCCACATGGCAATGTTATAATTTTGATTTATATAATTTTAAGTAATTAAAAAAATTAGAAGAGAAATAACATTCTATTTTTAGCCAGATATTTACTAGATGGAATATTCTTCATTCCTTCCTAAAGATCCACATGTCTATCTGGTATTTTTTCCCCTCATCCTGAAGAACTTCCTTTAGTATATCTGATAGTAGAGGTTATCTGGGGAAAAATTCTTATAGTTTTCCTTTATCTGAAAATGTCTTTATTTCACTCTCTTCTGGTCTTCATGGTTTCTGAAAAGTACTCTGGGTCAATGCAAATCCTGGTTCACTTGTTTGTAACATTTTGTTTTTTTCTCTGGATGTTTTTAAGATTTCTCTTTACCTTTTGTTTCAATCTTTTGACTATGATGTGTGATGGTAACATATCTAGGTGTGAACAGCCTACTATGACCAAGTGAAAGTAAAAAAAAAATAATTTGGATCATATGCTAAAAGCAGTTGTAAGCTACTATAAGGTAAATGTTGAGTTGGCTTCCACAGTGACCCAGTTCAAGTGATTATGTTGGGAACATCTACCCTTAATCTACTGGGCCAATGAGATTAATATACACAAGGCAAGAAATGTAATTTCATATGTGTTTATGGCTTTTCATTTTTAAGTAAAGCTACTATCAGTATGAAATATATAAAAGGAATATAATTGAAGGAGTCTTGGACTGTACCTCTTCAGACCTTGTATCTCATTTGAACTCTAAAAGTCATTAATGTGGGCAAGATGCACTCCCTCTCCAGGCTGCCAATTTCTAGGTATAAATTTTGGGGGGGGCACTTCTAATAGATAATTACTAAGTGAACTTTCCATTCTATGTTTCTAGACCTCTTTAAGTCTACAAGAGATGCAACTGTGAAAACGGCTGGACGTATTTTGCCAACATCTCTGATAAATCCACATTGCTGCATTGTGCTCTTTAGCAGATGAAGGAAAGTAGAGATTTTCATCTTCAAACCAAATATAAAATTGTCATCTCTTCACTGAGCTACTTGACCATGTTACTCTTGAAATTAGAGGTCTATCCTATTCAGCCTTCCCAGATGGATTTGTGGATTTATTTCATTTTCCTTAAGGGCATATCGTCTGTCCTTATGTCTTATATTTTAAAATGGTTAAAGATGAGTTCCTGGTGTAAACAAACTCTTGTCGCCTTAGTAACAGGAAACACAGTGACCCAGGCAGTGATGAACCTGGACCAGGAGATCTTTTTAATCCTAGTGAATCTATACTTTTGTTTGGGGGCCAGGTGTAATTTCTGCAACATCCTTTGGTTCATCTCAAAGATGCAGATTGGAAGACCCAAAGATTGCTTTTTACAAGTTTAAAATTATTTAAAACCAGATAAATTAAAGAGTTTAAAATTTCCTCCGAAATCAATTCCCCTAATCTACTAATGTCACTCAAGTACATAGTGCTAAACAGAGTGCACCAAAAGCAGGGCCTGGAAAAGGACGTATTACATATTGAGGGCTTGTTAAGTGCCAAGTCCTTTACGTGTACTATCTAGTGGTTTTAAGCCAGACACAACTGCACAGCTGTGCAGGGCTGTTACACACACATTCACACTTTGAGATAAAATTAAGGCTCAGAGATATTAAGTTACTTAGTCAAGGCCACATAGCATAGTTTATAAACTGTGGAGATAATATTCAAATCCAGATTTCTGTGACCTCAAAATATATGCGTTTCCCATTGGGCCATGTTGCCTCCTGCTACACCACATTATAGTTTTTAGAAAACAATATACCAGAACATGAATTTCATTATTCCAAGAGGAGAGTTTTTTTCAGAAACCATATTGTTTCTCCTCTGGTTTTTCCTTTCCTCACCCTAAAGGGAATGTCTCCAAAGTCCAAAAGTCATGGAAAAAAGAGATATTATGACCAATAACAACAGTTAACATTTAACAAGTGACTACCATGTGCCCAGGATAATGCTGGATATTATTATATTAATTACTTTAATGGACCTGTACATTTGGTATTATGTTATTTTTTACAGAAATGAAAACTGAGGCTTATAGAGATGAGATAACCTGGTAAAGCACACACAGCTTTAAATGTCAGAGTCAGAACTTCAACCCAGGGATCTATTAAATTTAATGTGTGTATGTGTTAAATTTACTTAAAGAAAATATACAGACTTAAAGTGTAATAAGTTTTGGACAAATGTATCCACCCATGTAACCACCATGTTAATGAAAATATGGAATGCTCCTATTATCCCCAAATTTCCACCATTCCCATTTAAAGATGAACCCCAGTCTTAGCTCCAAAAACAGCTGACATGATAGGTTTCAGCACAGTCTTGCCTGTTCTAGAATTTCCTATAAGTGGACTCATGCAAATATATACACCTTCAGGTCTGACTACTTTTGCTCCATGTAATGTATGTGAGATTCATCCATGTTATTATATCAGTAGTTCATATATTTTTTATGGTTGAATAGTATTCCATTGCATGAATCACTAATTTCTTGATACATCTTTCCTGTTGATAGACATTTTCAGCTATTAAAAATAAACCTGCAGAGCAGGTGTAACTCAGTGGTTGAGCACCTGCTTCACATTACAAGGTCCCAGGTTCAATCCCTCGTACCTACTAAAAAACTAAACCTGCTATGAACATTCTGATAAAAGGTGGGGTTTTTTTGGTAAAAGCTTTTTTTTTGACATATACTTTCATTTTTTTTGGGGGGGGGAAGTCAATCTAGTAGTGGAATTGGTTGGTTATGTGGATGGAGTATGTTTAATTTCAATGTGGTTTTATCACTTAACACTTCCATCAACAATGGAACATTTTTAATTTTAGCCAATCTATAGTGTGTGATATGGGATCTCATTGTAGTTGTAATTTTCATTTCCCTGAAGATTAATGATATTGAGCACCTTTTCATATCCCTTCTGGTTATTTGTATGTTTTGTTTCGCAAAGTATCTGTTCAAATATTTTGCCCATTTTTAAATTGGATTGAATTTTTATTTTTAATATGAAGAAATATATATTTTGGATGCATATCCTTTGTCAGATATATGTATAATGAATATTTTCTCCAGCTCTATAGCTTGTCTTTTTTCTTGAAAGTGTCCTTCAATGAGAAGTCTTTAATTTTGATGAAATCCAATTTATATATATGCAAATATATATATTATATATTTATATTATATATTTATATATTTATGGTTAGTGCTTTTTGTGTCCTATCTCAGAGATCTTTGCCTATCCCAAGCTTGCCATTATATTCCATTATGTTTCCTCCTAGAAGGTTTGTAATCTTAGCTTTATACTTAGGATGATTATTTTCTTTGGTGGGTAAAGTTCTTTCAGTGTTATATATATTTTAGATATATAGATTGTTTTACTTTTTACAGATTCTTACACTGTTAAAAACATGATACAGGCTATGATACAGGCTATGCACTACTCCAAGATGTACCAGACTGCATTTATTATTATCATTATTTCTTTTTTATTCCCCAGGAAATCCAGAAGATTCATGGTTCTTACATCTAACATTAAAGGTGAGATAATTATCCATAGTTCCTTGTCTCTTAATTCTGGATTTATATTTTTGATACTTCTTGTTTAAAAATTATGAAGTTATAAATATCAAAATATCATACACACTGTCAACTTAGCCAGAATGTAGCAATAACAATTGAAAAAAAATCAAAGTAAAGACCAAAGTGTTCAAGAGCAGCAGCAACTAAGTCACTTAAGGATAATGATGAAGTGGTGATTTCTTATAAAGCACTGAGCACTTCACAAAGAATGTACAATATTTTGAGACAACAATCCTTTCCCATTAAATTGTATTTACAATTTTGTAAAAAATAACTGCATAAACATTGTTCTACTACATAACTTTCCATTTTGTTCTTTTTATTTATTTGTTTACTTTTTAAGAGCACCACACTGTCTTAACTATTGTAGCTTTAAAGTTGGCTTATGATTTTTGGTGAAAAAATTCTGCTGAAAACTTAACTTGGATCATTGAATATAGAGTTCCATTTGGGAAGTACTTCCATCTTAACAATATTGAGTTTTCCAACCCATGAATATAGTGCAACTCTCAATTTATTTCTGTACTTCTATTTATCTCAAAAATGATTTAAAGTTTCTGTATAGAAGTCTTGCACACATATTTATCAAAAGCTAAAGTAAATGGCAATTTAAAAGTTTTATTTTCCAAGTTTATTGCTAAGATATGGAAATGCAGTTGATTTTCGTATATTGACCTTTTATCCTGAAACCTTGATGAAGAAGCTTACTAGCTCTTATAGCCCTTTTGTTTTTATTTTTTTTTTAGTACATTTCTTAGGGCTTTTTGTGTACACAATCACATCGTCTGCAAAAAGAAAAAAGACAAAGAAAGGTTTTTTTTATGTTCCAACACTTAAACATTTTATGTCACTGTGTTTGTTTTAATACACTGCTAGCACCTCCAGTGGATAAGTGATATGATTGGAAATCTTTGCTTTGTTCTTGAACTTAGGGGAATTTTTTCAATATTTTGTTAGTATTACATCAGCTAGGTTATTTTTGCATAAGCACTTTATCAAATTGAGGAATTCCCATCTAATCTTAGTTCCCTGAGTTGTTGAATTTTGTCAAGTGCTGTTTCTGCACCTACAAGGTAATCATATACTTTGCCTCCTTTATTTTCATAATGAAGCGAATTATACTGATTGATATTTGATTGTTAAACCAACCTCACGAGCTTGATATTAAAGACCACTTGATCATGATGAATTATTCTTTCTGTACATTGCTAGATTTGATTTGCTAAGTTTTTAAAAAAAGATTTCTTACATCATATTCATGAGGTTATTTTTTTCCTTGTAATGTACTTGTCATTACATTCAATGTGTTGGAAAGTGTTTCATCATTTATTCTCTTGAAGAATTTGTACATGTTTGTTGCTGTTTCTTCATTAAATTCTCTATAGAATTCACTGGTGATAGAATTTACTGTGGATGTCTTCTGGCCTTGGATTTCTTCTTTGTGAGAAACTTTTAAATTATGAATCAACTTAGTCTATATTATAGAGATAACTCTAATTTCTATTTCTTCTTGTGCTAATTTTGGTAATTTGCATCTATCAAGTAATTTGCCTCTATCATCTAAGTTGTAAAAATTATTTGCAAACATTGGATATAATACTGTCATATTGTAATTCTAATATCTGTAACATCCATGGGTATGACTTTTCTTTCATTACTGATATTGTTAATTTGAGGTACTACTTGATCAGACTTGCTAGTGGTCAAGCAATAAATAAACTTTTCAAAGTACAATATTTTGTCTTTGTTAATTTCCTCTATTGTTTTTCTGCTTTCAATTTCACTGATTTTCATTCTTATCTTTATTATTCCTTTTCTTTTACTTACCTTAGGTTTTAATTTGTTTCCTTATTTGTAGCCTAAGGTAGCAGTTTAGATCCTTGATTTAAATCCTTTCTTTTTAAGTATAAATACACCTCAAGAGTTCTAAATTTCCCTTTATTGAACATTATAACTGCATGCCACAAATTTTGATATATTTTGTTTTCCATTATTATTTAGTTCAAATTTTTTACAAATGTTCCTTTGATTTCTTTTTGACACATAGGTTATTCAGAATTGGGTTTTTCATTTCCAAATATTTGGAACTTTTCTAAATCTCTTATTGCGGGAAGCGGGTGTGGCTCAATGGATAGAGCTCCCGTTTACCATATGGGAGGCCCGGGTTCACTTCCCAGGGCCTCCTTGTGAGGGCAGGCCGGCCGGCCCGCGCCAGTGCAGTAGGCTGATGCAGCAAGACCTCACAGCAGGAAGCGGGTGTAGCTCAATCCATAGAGCCCCCGTTTACCATGCAGGAGGCCCCGGGTTCGCTTCCCGGGGCCTCCTTGTGAGGGCAGGCTGGCCTGCGTGGTGCGGTGGGCTGATGCAACAGGACCTCACAGCAAGGGGGAGATAAGCAGACACGGAAGAAACACACAGCGAATGGACACAGCAAGCACAAGCAGCAAGGGGGGGATAAATAAATAAATAAATAAATATTTTAAAAATAAATAAATAAATCTCTTATTGTTACTGATTTCTAATTTAGTATTTTGTGATTAGAGAATTTACCCTGTGATATTCTTAGTCCGTTCAATTTAGTAGAACATGTTTTATGACCTACTATGCAATCTTTTTTGGTGAACATGTCTTGTGCACTTGAAAACCTTGTGGTCTGTACTATGGTAGGGAATTAGAGAACCATAAACATCACTTAGGTAAATGTGCTTAATAGTGATATTCTAATCGTTTGTATCTTTGCTTATTTCAGTGTATTTATACTACCCATTACTAAGATATGAGTGTTCAAATAGTCAAATATCCTTGTGAACTTGTCTATTTCTCTCTTTGGTTCTATATTTTTTATTCATGTATCTTGAGGCTCTGTTATTAGGTGGCTAAACATTTAGGATTATGTCTTCTTGATGAATTTACCATTTTATAAATATAAAATTCCCCTACTTATCTCTATGAATATGCCTTGTCTTGAAGTATATGCTAATACTACTGTAACCACATCAGGTTTCTTATGCTTATTGTTTGCAGTATATGTCTTTTCCAATTTATTTACTTGTACGTATATTAAAAATGTCTGTCTTATAAACAGCCTATAGTTGGGTGTTGCTTTTTTATTTTAATGTTTGCTTATATCTACTTTTTAAATCGCTCTGGTAAAAGTATTTAAATTCAATGTAATTATTGATATAATTGAATTTCAATCTCACATCTTAACTATTCTTAATTTGTTTTATTTAGTTTGTACTCTGTATAGTTTGATGAAAAGGTCATCATTTTTCTTATGTTTATGCCCCTTTATATGACTTTTTAATTCTTTGTTTTTAATATTTTTTCTTTATTTTCCTTTTATAGGGATTTAATTATCATGAGTCTAGGGGTGTGTGTGTGTGTGTGTGTGTGTGTTTTAAACATGTTTAGGATTTGCTGAAATTCTTGGATTTGGAGCTTGATTTCATTTTAATCAATTTTGAGAGAAATCAGCCATATTTCTTCAGTTATGTGTTCTGTCTCTTCTCTCTGTCCTTTTCTATGACACTACATACTAATATGTTAGACTATTTGATATTGTTCTAAGGGTCACTAAGTCTCTATTTTGTTCTTAAGTCTTTATTCTCTGTGTACTTAACTTTTTTTGTTTGTTTCTATTGATTGCCTTCAAGTTCACTGAACATTTTTTCCTGCTAATAATTTCATCCAGTGAATTTGTTATTTCATACTATATTCTTCAATTCTAGAATTTCCATTTGGTTTATTTCAATAGTTTCCATTTCTATCTTGAAATTCCCCTTGTTTTACATATCATATCCATATTTTCTATACAGTCTCATATGTTTATAACAGTTATCTTCAAGTACTCCTTAATTTTAATATTAATATTTTTGTTTGGGGTCTTCTAAACTCCATTTTATCACTGGCTACCTCTGTCATAAAAAGTTCATGTCTTCATAAAAATAATTATACACTATGATCAAGTGGGTTTTATTCCAGGTATGCAAGCATTTTCAACACAAGAAAATCAATTAGTGTAATAAACCACATTAATAAATTGAAGAAGAAAAATTGCATGATCCTCTCAATTGATGCAGAAAAAAGCATTTCACAAAATATAGCATAATTTCTTGATAAAAAACAGTCCAAACGATATGAATAGAAAGAAGCTTTCTCATCATGGTAAAATGCATATATATAACACCTACAGCTAGCATTATAGTCAACCATGAAAGACCAAAAGCTTTCCCATTGAGATCAGGAACAAGACAAGGATACCCACTGTCACCATGTTTTTCAATATTGTGCTAGAAGTTCTAGCTAGAACAATTAGGCTAGATAAAGAAATAAAAGGCACCCAAATAGGAAAGGAAGAAATAAAACTTTGCTATTTGCTGATGATATGATTCTATATCTAGAAAACCCTGAAAAATCCACAACAAAGCTACTAGAACTAATAGATGAGTTCACCAAAGTGGCGAGATACAAGATTAGTACTCAAAATCAATAGCGTTTCTATACCCTACTGATATGCAATCTGAGGAGGAAATAAGAAAAAAATTCCTTTTATAATAGCAACTGAAAGAATCAAATATTTAAAAATAAACTTAACCAAGGACATAAAAGACCTGTATTCAGAAAGCTACAAAACATTGCTAAAAGAAATTGAAGAAGACTTAAATAAATGGAAGGACATTCCATGTTCATGGATTGGAAGACTAAATATCATTAAGATGTCAATTTTACTCAAACTTATTTACAGATTCAACACAATCCCAATAAAAATCCCAACAGCCTTTTTGCAGAAATGAAAAAGCCAATTATCAAAATTTTTTTGGAAGGGTAAGGGGCCCCAAATAGGCAGAAACATCTTAAAAATGAAAGAACAAAGTTGGAGGACTCTCACTTCCTGACTTTACTTAGCTACAGTGGTAAAAAACAAAACAAAACAGTATGATTCTGGAATAAAGATAGAAAGATTGACCAATGGAACTGAATTGAAAACTCAGAAATAGACCTTCACATCTACGGTCAAGTGATTTTTGACAAGGCTGTTAAGCCCACCCATCTGGGCCAGAACAGTTTATTCATCAAATGTTACTGGGAGAACTGGATATCCATACCCAAAAGAAAGAGGACCCCTATTTCACACCTTATAAAAGAATTAACTCAAAATGGATCAATAACCTAGATATAAAAGATACAACCATAAAACTCTTAGAAGAAAATGTAGGAAAACATATTTAAGATCTTGTAGTAGGCAGTAGTTTCTTAAACCTTATACTCAAAGCATGAGCAACAAAAGAAAAAATAGAAAAATGGGACCTCTTCAAAATTAAACACTTTTGTTCTTCAAAAGACTTTATCAAGAAAGTTAAAATGCAGCCTACTCAATGGAAGAAAATATTTGGAAACCACATATCCGATAACGGTTTGATATTCATGTTATAGAAAAAGATCATACAACTCAATGATAAAGCAACCCAATTTTTAAAAAATGGACAAAAAACTTGAATAGACATTTCTTCAAGGCAGAAATACAAACGGCCCAAAAGCACATGAAAAAATGCTGACCATCATTATAAGGAAATGTAGATCAAAACTACCATTTCACACCTTACAGACTGGCCATTATTAAAAACAAAAACAAAACAAAATAGAAAACAGGAAACTATAAGTGCTGGAAAGGATGTGGAGAAACAGGAACACTCCTTCACTGTTGGTGCGAATGTAGAATGGTGCTGCCTCTGTGGAAGATAATTTGACAGTACCTCAAGAAGCTGAATATAGAACTGCTGTATGACCCAAAAATTCCATTACTAGGAATATATTGAGAAGAACTGAAAGCAAGGATGTGAACTGACACTTACACACCAATGTTCACAGCAGCATTATTCACAATTGCTAAAATATGGAACAAGCCCAAGTGCCCATCAGCTGAAGAATGGATAAACAAAATGTGGCATATTATATACAATGGAATACTATTCAGCTGTAAGAAGAAATGAAATTGGGATGCATATGTCAACATGGATGAACCTAGAGGATAATATGTTGAGTGAAAAAAGCCAGATACAAAAGGACAAATCTCACAAAGGTAAACTCTAGAGTATAGGTTACTAGGAATAAATGGTGGGTTGAGAATGGGAGCTGATGTTTAATGTATGTAGTATTATCATTAAGGTTAATTGTGAAAGTGTGAAAATGAATAGAATTGAGAGTAACACATTATAGTGAGTATAACTAACACTGCTGATTTATAAATGTGATTGTAGCTGAAACAGGTAGCCTGTGGACATAAAAGTCAATTGAAAGGAAACTAGAGAATAATCTAAGGAATGTATAACATTGTGATTTGGGTGATAGATTAAGACTGTGGTTAATAGCATAAATATAAGAATGGTATTCTTTTACAAAGTACTAAGAATATGGTGATACATGGGAAAATTACCACTGGTGTAACTTATGGATGATAGTTAACAGTAATATTGTAATATTTTGCAGCAAAGGCAAGAAGATATTATTTCAATACTAAGGGACAACAATAGGCGGGTATAAGATGGTATGGGATTTTTGCTTTTGGAGTAATGAAAAAGTTCTAAAATTGACTGAGGTGGTGACACCACAACTCTGTGATGAAAATGAGAGCCACTAAGTGCACACTTTGAATGGATTTTATACAAAGCATGGGACTGTAAAACACAGGGAATCCATTGGTAGATGTGGTTAACAGGACAACTATGAGAATGTTTTCTCATGAATGGTAACATATGTAATACTAATATAGGTGTTAATAATTGTGTGGGTTGGGGGAAAATTACACCAAATGTAAGATACGGGCTATAGTTAGTTGTAATATTTTGATGATGCTCTTTGGTAGTTTTAACAAATGTCTCACATCAATGCAAGGAGGTATTGGTGGGGAGACGTATGGGAGCCTACTAGTATGATGATATGCATGTTTGTTTTTAAATTCACAAATTTAACTATATACTTGTTGTTTATGTATGTGTATTCATGTATGAATGATATACTTCAATAAAATTTTATTTTTAAAAAATTCGTCTTTTCCTTACCCCTGAAAACTCTCCTAGATATTTAATTTAGTACAGTCTTTAAAGCAACCATTTTTCTGCTGCTATTGACATTTTTCTCTTGATTATTGGCCATGTTTTCCTGCTTCCTCCCATGTGTCATAATTGTTTAATTGAATTAAGCACATTGTGTAGAAAAGACATTAGAGAGTGAAATACGTATTTTGTTTGGTTTGGTTTTACTGTTCATTGCCAGCCGTTTCCTCTGCTTTGCACTTAGTTATGGGGCTGATTGTCATATTTGCCCTGGGAGAAGTTTGGCCCAGTGTTTCAGAAAGCTTTGATTCAGCGTTCGTTTCATTAAGTTCCATAGTCTACGCATTGTGAGGTGTTTGTGAGAAGATGAATCGTCTTTGCTTTCTGGACCCTCCACCATTGCTACTTTTTTGGAAAAGTTTCAGAAGGGAGCATTGTCAGGCCAAATGATTTATTTTTGTAGGCAGGGCTCTTCGATACCAATCGGCCTGACCAATCCCATTTTCTTCAAAGGCTCATGTGTTTCTCCCTGACACTGCAAACTGTCGTAGTCTAGGTGTGGCCCACTCATCCACCCGCTTGCATGTAGATGAGGCACTCATCCCCAGGTGTGGGAAGTCCCGGGGTCTCTGCTCTCCGGAATTCAGTAAACAAAGCTACTTGTATCAGCACTATTTGACAGAGTCATAGAAAGGTATGATTATATTTTACCCATATTTTTCTCACAGACATCACAAGGTTGAAAGTATTTAATGTCCTTTTACATGTCTAATTCTTAAAATCATTTTTATATAAATTAACATTCATATAGAAAGGCACTTATATCATAAGTTTTCAGCTCAAAAAACCCTCACAAAGTGAGGACACCTATGTAACCACCACTAAAATCATTCCCAATATTTAAGTAATGCCATTCAGGCACCCTCCGGTTTCTACCCTCTTAATGTCCTCATTTCTCCTACCACTGATTAATTTTCCCTGTTTTTGTATTCAAGGTTTTGTCTTTCAATGGCATAACTTCAGTATGCATATTTTATGCCTTTCTCTGTTTAACAGTGTGTGAAATCCATTCACGTTGCTGCATGCATAGCAGGCCTAATGCATATCCTTGTAAAATATTCTAATCCACAAGTTATCTATCTACTACATAACGTATGTACCTACTTTACAGCTTATTTGTTTACTCATCTATTCAGCAACTTACTTTTCTATTACACTGTTGATGGATATTTAACTTTTGCCTATTACAATTTTTAACTATTACAAATATTGCTTTTGTTAACATTCTTTTACATGTATTTTGCTGATCACATGTACATTTTTCTAGTGAACTTACTGGAAATATTGGAAAATTTGAGTTATCGGGGTGTATATGTTCATCTCTAATAGATATCACCAAAGAAATTTCTCCCAAACCATTTTTTTTTTAAACAATTTTCATTAGCTGGCATCATTTAAAAACAAATTTACTGCATATTAACACAAAACAAAACAAATGAGAGTTCCAGGGAGAAAGAAAGAAACAAAAACAAACAAGTAGTCCGGGAGGAGTTGGCCAGAGATCCTGCTTGGCCACGTTCTTCTGGATCCCTGAGCTGGGCCCCACTTGCTCCAGGTCATTGCAACTCTTCCTGGACCACTTCTCTCATTAGATTTTGTTATTCCTGCCATAAAGCCTGTGGTTTCCTGATTACACCAATTTGCATCCTAAAACTTCATAGAACACATTACGAATCTTTTGAGGGATGCCCTTTCTCCCACTGGCTCTGCATTACTTCCAAGTGTGTCTTTTGTGTCTTAGGTTCCTGAAAAATAAAACACTGCACACACTCAGCCAATACAAGCCATTGTTGCATATGGTTCTGCCCGTAACCTTGCCTGCTCTTCTACTGCAGTCACCCTGTATGTCCATATTGAAAACACAAAGCCCCTTTACTTGTCCCTTAGTTTTCTTTCTCCTTCTCTCGGGGCACCAATCTATTATAAACACTCCATTGCTGGAGAGGCTCCTAAGCAATAAGCACCCAGATCCTATATTACACCCTCCAATTAAATCTTACCACCCAGAAGACCCAGAAGGCAACACAGAGAGAGAAGGGAGGAAAGTATTTTATTATCCCCTCAATTCTGCCCCTGGTTGGTTTCTCACGGGTTTGGAATATAAATTAACATGAAGGTTGTTGGCTTGTGTAAAATGGGAGATAGTTTATCCAGAACAGGACAATCAAAGACATCAAGCCTGCAGTCGACGTACCAGTCAGAAATTCTGGGAGTTGGGTGGGGGGTGGGGGGTGCTGATACTCTAACATGCAGCTGCAGAGATGGCTTTCCAATCTTGGCACCTGCCAGTTTTTAAAAATTTTTAAATGTCAAAGGAACAAGTACAATGTGAAAAGGTTCACAACAATATAGTCAAGGTGTGCAAAATACACAAGACTAAAGGGAAAGGGGAGCCATTCGATGATGCTTTAAGCCATCAGATATGGAAGGTTTTAGGCAGGAGGTTACTTTTAACCTGGCCCTTTTAGTGATTAATGAGGCAGAAAAGAGGGAAGAGCATTCCTGAGGGAACAGCATGAGCAAAGACACAGAGCGCTGAGAATACAAGATATAAATGGTGAAATATACGGCTGAAATTTTCTCCCATCTTCTCTGCCTTCAAGATGACCTGTCCTTCACTGATGCACTCAAGCTGCTCCCATAACACATTGATGTTCTTGCTATCCTGCCTCAAGGCCTTGGCCAAGCTGTTTCCCCTATCTTGAATACTATCTCCCTACTTTTCACCCATAGCAATCCTACTAGAACTTCTGGTTTCAGATGAAATGTCACTTCCTTGGAGAAGCTTTCCTTGACTATTCACTCTGGAGCTGGTCTTCTCTGTTATTCTTTTTTCATATGTCTCTATTCCTTTCCTTCACAGAATTTAGCACAATTTGCAATATGTATTTACTTGTGTATGTATTCATTGAATATATATCACCCCAACTTAACAACTCCAAGATGGTAGGAACCTTTTTTTCTTAACCACGGTTGCACTGGCAGTTAAATGAGCAAAAAATACACACACATATACACACACATACACACAAAAAAATTGGAATGTAGCCACAAAGTATAAAGCACTAAAAAAAAAAAAAGTGATAGTTTGTTTGAGAAGGGCTACAAGTTTCATTCTAAATCACATACTAGTTAGTTCATGGAACTAACATTTTAATGAGAGGATGAAATTTGACCTAGGACCCCACATTTCATTATATCTCTAGCCAAGAGTCCCATGCTTTGGAAGTTTTGGTTTTCCAGCTGCACTGATAACAAAATTCCACTGGGCTGGATATAGTGTGGCAAAGCTCATCCTCAGCAGCGGATGGACTCATTGTCCTAAGAATACAGAAGCTCTGAAGCCATCTCAGGAAAGGCTTATCTTGGCTTCAGCTCCATCACATTTTAGTTCTGAGCTGGACTGTTCGATCCCTCTCATCTCTCAGCTCTGTAACCCATCTTGTTTCTGGAGGGTTTTTTAGGGTCTCCAGACCAACTCCCTTCTTACTGAATGACTTCATATGCTGGTCATGGGGCTAGGGGCTTTATATATTTTACGTTACTTCATCCTCATAAACACTGTGAGATACAAAAAAATGACCCTCAAAGAGTCTGAGTAACTTTCTTGAGGTAAATAGTTAATAAGTGGCAGAATTTATACTCCTTCCCATTATACCATCTTCAAACTGCAGTTGATCTCCTCCACCCCTTAATCCCATCCAACCCCAAACTGCTTAATCTTAATTGACACAAGAACACAAGACCACTCATAGACTGGTCTCTGAGTCTTGTCTAAGAAACTAAGAGAGACTTAATCAAGGTGAAGGCCAGCAGGTTTTTGAAGGGGAAAACTACTTTTGCTCTCACTCAACAATATGGACTTGTTGTCCCTTAGGCTGTTTCTCCTCCCCCCTCTATTTCCATGAGCCATCCTCACATGTTAACCACCAGTTCACGGCTCTCACACTGACCTCTCTGCCTCATCCCTCCAAATGGAAACCTCATACCCATTAATCAATCTTCAGCTATTCTCCCCTACTGCCAGCCCCTGGCAACCACAGGTCTGCTTTCTGTTTCTATGGATTTACCTATTCTTGATATTTCATATCACTGGGGTCATACAAATGTGCCTTTTTATGTCTGGCTCCTTTCACATAGCATAATGTTTCTGAGGTTCATCCATATTTTAGCACGTATGTGTTCTTTGTTCTTTTTGTGACTGAATCATATTCCATCACATGTACATACGACATTTTGTTTATCCACTGCCAGTTGGTGGGCATTTGGTTTGTTTTCACCTTTTCGCTATTGTGGATAATGATGCTATGTACATTCATGTACAAAGATTTGTTTGAATACCTGTTTTCCATTCTTTCAGATATAAACCTAGGAGTGGAATTACTAAGTCATATGGTAATTCTACACTTAACTTACTGAGAAACTGACTTTTTCACGGTGGCAGCAGCATTGCACATTCACAGCAGTCATGTACTAGAGTTCCAATTTCTCCAAATCCTGACCAACACTTCAATACTTGTTATTTTCTCCCCTTTTTTTTTTTTTGCAGGGGGGTGGGGGGAGTTGGTATATAGGCAGCCTAATGGGTGTGAAGTGGTATCTCATTTTGGTTTTGATTTGCATTTCCCTAATGAGTAATGACATTGAGCATCTTTTCATGGGCTTGTTGACCATTTGTATATAAACATATTTTTTGGAGAAATGTCTATTCAAGTCTTTACCCAATTAAGATTGTCTTTTTTCACTTGAGTTGTAGGAGTACTTTATGCAGTTCCTAGACATATCAGATATATGATTTGCAAGTATTTTCTCCCCTTCTATGGATTGTCTTTTCATTCTCTTAATAATGTCCTACAATGCCCCCTTTTAAAAATTTTTATGAAGTATAATTTATATGATTTTTGTTGCTTGTTGCATATAATAAGCTTTTAAAGTAAGGATGTAAAAAGGAAAGAATTAATAAGTGCTTGAGTTGCAAAGAGACTGGCTCAAAATCACAGAGTTATTAAGTGAAAGGATCAAAATGCACTCAAGTAATATGTTTCTAAACCCCTTAATGTGAGCCTAAATTCCGACCTTGTGGGAGGGAGACAGCATCCTTAGCACATAAATATGTGCAGGAATATGGCTGAAGATGATATAGGATAGTAGGGAGGGGTTCTTAAAAAGGGGGCATTAGGTTCCATGAACTTCTACCAAGAGTCGCTTACCTCACCAGTTCTCTACTCTGCTCCAATGGACTAAACCTGGGGCAGAGTGAATTCCTTGGAAAACAAAAGTCACTAGTTTATCCACTCAATTTTCTTTATTGTAACACAGATCACACATATGATGTCATGGTCTCTATTAAGCTTTTCACAAATTGACCAGATATTTCTTTTTTCTGTTTAGTTCCTAAGCACCTGGACAGAAGTTGCACAAAACAAATAATAATCATAAGCATTACAATTTTATAATGTACCTTATATAATGAGGTCATTTGGTTCTCAAAACACCCCAAGGTAAGGGCAGAGTGAGAAGAATTTGGGTTTTGGACTTGCACAGGCTTATATTGAAATCTTGACTTTGCCACTTGGTAGTTGTATGATCTGAGGCACATTTTATAATATTTCTGAGACTCAGTTTACTCATTTATATGATGTGAGTGTTGAAACCTATTTTGCAGGGTAGCCAGGAGTTTTAAGCATACATAAATGATCTCTACTACAAAGTAAGATTTATCTAAAAATAATAGTTTTTATAGGACACATAAGATTATTGAAATTTCTTGCCCCAAATTAATTTATTTATAAGCAATAACAATGGCTAATCTTTAATTTGTGCATACACATGTCAGATACTTTATCTACAGCAACTACTGAGGTACTAAATGGTACATATTTTTAAATATTATACAAATATGATGAGAAAGCTTTATGATTATGATTATTTTGCATATGAGGAAACTGAAGATCAGAGAAGCCAAAGTACTTGCCCAAGATTATGGATCTAGTAAGAGGCAAGAACTAGGATTTTAGCCAAGAAAGGCAGACCCAAAGTTTATGCATTTAACCCCTATAATAACCAGCAAGGAACAGAGCTGGTGGATTTAACCTGCCAACTTCTGGTTGTCATGTGTACTATAATGTTTGAGCAACCCAGGTTGCTTTGAGCCCAGCCCAGGTCAAATCTTCAGGATGTCATTGAAAAGGGCATTTCTTTGAAACTCCTAGCATCTGTGGATCCAATGGACTGCTTTCCTTTGTGTCAGGTACACCTGAAGATGTCATTACACCCTCCCCTCATGCCACCAGGGTCCCTTAAAATAGATGAATGTACAATGCTCCTGTAAGGACCAAATCTCCAGGCAGATAGAACTGGGAGAGCAGCATGACCTGCAGTTATCATCACATTTCTGAGAGCTGTAGTCGGCTCTTGTCTAATAGAGCTGGTTTTCTTGCCTCAGACCCATGCTGTAAGAGCCTGTTTATCCTTGGACAGTTTCCATGGCAACCACATCTCTCACAGTACTATCTTTTTATTATAGGAACTGTTAAAAGAATAAAAATATATGGCAAAGTAATTAGGAGTTTTTATTGCATGCCACATCCAGAGTGTGGCACTTAGGAGAAGGGGTGGAAGGAGATGGCTATAGGGTGCAGTAGGGAATCACAACACCCTGGGCAATTTTCTTAATACAAAAAGATGTAATCTTACAGCCAAAGTGAGTGTAATTTCCTGTCTCTGCTGTGGGAACACGTGTATTCTCATTTTTACTCTTGGATGGTTATGAGAAATAAGTGAAAGAGCTTTTATACCTGGTATTTTAGTCTTGGACATAACATAGTCCTGTATGGATTAATGAAATTAAAGTGTTCAAGGAATTTAGTTGGTGATAGCTGTTGAAGCAACAAAAACCACTGCAGTGCTTGTCCAGTGTCAGCCAATAAGGCCTTGCTTCACTTGGGGATTTATACTTTTAGGCAATGCTCCTTTCAGAATTCTTTGGGAATAAGATGGGCGGTGATGATCAACAGGATTGGGAGTCAGAACACTTGTGTTCTAACCCCAGCTAAATAATTTAAGTAGCTGTCTGATCTCAGGCAAGGCATCTAAACTCTCTGCTCCTCAATTTTCCCATCTATAAAACAAGAGGGTAGAATTGGATGGTTCCAGCAAGCTCTGAAATTCATCGAGTCTATAGATTTATGAGTTCTAGAGGGTTGTGGTAAGATGTCAAGTAAAGAAAAAGTAACCAAGAAAGGTATTATAAATGAGAGCAATGGCTACTATTGTTTGACAAAAGCCAGGTTTACGCTAGGCAGTGTGGTATGTGCTTTATGTGTATTATCTCACCAAATCTTCACAATATTATGCTCTGAGATTTCTCAAGGGCAAGGATTCTGTAGCCTTAGCACCCTAGTACAAATTAGGACATGGTAGGTAACACCAACGTCTGAATTAAGGATAAAAGTTCTAGATCTAACATTTAGGATACTCAGCTATTGATCTTAATCAATTGGCTCTAGGCCTCTAGTTTATTTATATCCAGATTTCTCTCTAGTACAAAAATCAGTCTGACTAACCTCTCAATACTGTCATTTATGACTTGGGCTGGCATACATCCTATTTGCCCAGAAAAGTCCCAACTTTTTGTGTCAATATAACTATAATAGTCTCCCCTTGCAAATTCAAAAGTAGGGCTGGACATTAAATTACACAGTTCTCCCTTCGTGCCCCACAATTATAACTGAGCTTCACATTACTATTGAAAACATAAAGGGACATGGCAGATCTAAGAAAATATTCCCTTAGGATTTGATTTGCTAAGATTTTGAATGAATTAGCAGGAAAGATGGGGCAGTTTCTTCTTTGGAGATCTTCAGAAACAGAATTAAGCCAGTTAAGAATTAAGCTAATGTTAAGCAGTATCATTTAACATCGCTTTCTTAGACTGGTAGAGTAGTAAGTAGGGATGGAATAGAAGACTCCTCAACTTTCTGATGAAAGGGATGAATGCGCAAGGAAGGGAAGGGTAGACTGAAGCTTATAGCAGGTGGCATGTTAACAAATGTCAGGGAAAACCAGAGCTGCTTAACTCTTATGCTTCTTTTAAATCAAAGTGAACAGTTTTCAAACTGAAAGGAATAAAACACATGTGATGAAGAGCAAACTGAAGGCTATAATAGGTGAGGAGATAGCTAGGGAGAAAGTTCCTTCTTCTTTATATTCATTCAAGTTTCCAGAGGCAGACAAGTTACGTCCTAAGGCACTGAAAGACCTTGTTGATCTGAGTACAGAGGTTCTCTAAGCCATGTTACTGAACAATATAGAATGAAAAGGTATCAGAGACTTGAAAATGGAAAAGTGTTGTCTTGGTTTCTGAAAAGTGGAAAAAACGAAATTAGAGAACCAACAAACAGATGAGGTCCTTTAGAAATCCCAGGAAAAATTCTGTGGCAAATTATGTAAAGTATGTTGGGTTATACGCTTTGATCCAAGTGGGGATCCCAAGAAGCCTGTATAAATTTACTAAAAAGAACTTAAGCCATTATTTCCCCATTTTCTTTTAAGTCACTGGAATGTTTAAACAGAAGAATACAACTTATAATGCCAGGATATTAGCAAACTATGTGACAAAGCCTCTCCTTGTAGTCTTGTGAGTGTGTCGTGAACAATGACTACTATATAAAGTAGATTCACAGCTGTTACACTGTCCCATGAGGGTCCTATTTTATTCCTATGAACAGAGAAATTAGATTATGGTACCAAGGTAACACAGCAAGAAATGGAGGAGCAAGGTTTTAACCCTAGGCAGGCTGCCTTCAGAATCCATGCACACCTTGTTATTATGTTATAATGTCTCTCCATTCTATAAGATGTAGAGAGTTGTTTATAAAATTTTCAGAAGGCATACAACTACAAGAAAGGTTGAATGAAAGAACTGATATCCAAACACATCTGAACAGGCTTGGAATGTGGTTCAAAACCTCATGAAAAATGAACAGGGTTAAATCCATTGACTTAACTGTTTCCTAAATTCAACGCAGCAGTTATAGGCTAGGCACCATGGGAAGACAAAGCCCATTAGTGAATGATTCCCGCCTTCATGAAGTAGTTTCTAAATAGTAAAACCAATGTTCAAAGATTAAAAATATAGCTAACATACAGCACAGTGGTTACCAGTATGGACTTAGGAGTCATCCAGATTGGATACAAGTCCCACATCAACCATATGAGCCCAACCATATTACTTCACCTTGGAGGCAGGAGCATCTTCACTATCTGGAAAAATAAGACAAACCATGGCATCCTCATCATTGGACTTACTGACTCAGGGATTAGATGATCATCTTTCATTGATTTCAGAAAGGCTATTTATACCAGATGCAATGTTGTACAAGATGGCCCCCAATTTTTCTCTAAATCTAAGATTCTAGCATCCAGATAGCAATGGGAGATTGATGCAGGTCATGTGATAAATGTGGAAGATGAGGCCTTTTGGGTTGGCATTCTGGCTACATCTACCAGGTTGTGAACCAATTGAGAGACTGATCCAGAATTCAGGTAGATGGAGACCAAATTTGACTATTAACTATCAATAAAACTGAGTTGGCGACTAAGGCTTGAGCTGTTGCCAGAATCAAGATTTCTATTATAATTCCTGAAGAATAGACTCATCTCAGAGGAAACACTGGCCTCCCCATAGATAGATAGATAGATAGATAGATAGATAGATAGATAGATAGATAGATAGATCGATCGATCGATCGATCAGGCATAGAGGAACCGAGAACACATGAGTCTCAATAACAATCAACTCTGAAAAATGTAGGAGAGAAGCCCAGGAAAAACATATTTACTACTTCACCGATCTCATGAACCTTCTGAATAACACCTTCTCCCATGGAGATAAATGAGAGCAGAGGTGGAGATGGGGTCCAAAGCTGTGTCTAAGAAAGCAATGTAGAACATTTATTTTATATAAAGGCCCAGGCAGAAACTCCAGAAGGAGAAGAAAATATTTCCTCCTACAACAGGCAATAAATGGGAAGCCAGGTGTAAGATGCTACATTTAATCCAGGCCAGACACAAAGAGAGCTTTGCTGATTGAAGCAGTCCATGGGGCAACAGAGACAAGGCTGTCTGTGCTGAATACTTTTAGTTGAACAAAGTAATAAAATCTAGCCAGTCCTTGACACTGCACAGGACAGAGCAGCAAAGGTTTGAAACAACTTACATCAATTCATGGATGGTGGTGTTATTGATGGAGATAGAAAGTCTGGATAGTAAGAAAATTTTGCAATGAAGGTACACATTTTCAGCTTTTTTTCTGATTGTTTTTCCCAGTGGCAGTTATAGATATTGGCTATTCCTCTCTTGTACTGCTTGATGCTATGCCAGCATGTAAGTGTACTGCATCTTAAATTTTTCATTTACCTAATAGTTTTTCCATAGAAGACTCAGTGAGAAGGCATTATTCAGAGAGCAAAGCATTCAAGAGAGATTCTTTATGCCAGAATATCGAAGTATTGTAACTTCAAATACTGCCTAACATGTTATTATTTTAATATCATTATCATTATGCTGCTGCTTTAAATGAGATTTTGCTGCAGCTGGCTTTTTTCATTTGTTGTGTTTGGGTTATAATAGAATATAGTAGCTTCCAAGGACAAAAAATCAATACACACTGCTAAAAATACCTTAGTGTTATCCCAGCTTGCAGTTCTGTCAGCCTTAAAGGGAAGGAAAGAACACTAGAGATAGGCTTTCAGACCTTGGCATTTGATGATTTCCAAATCAATGAACCAGAAATATCCCCAACATTCTCTGCAAGGACAGCTTTCTTGTTTTGTTTTTCGAAAGTGTAAAACCCACACAAAAAAATTGCACTAATGTGGTTCCACTATGTGTTTCTCCATGTCATCCCCCATTTTCAAATACTTACTTAGAAGGCTGGGTGTGGTGAAGTTCCATGGAATGGGTGTAAGTGTGTTGGGAATTGGGGAGGCATATGGGTGTGTTCCCAGAAGCTCGATTTCAAAAATTAGGGGAGTTTGGGAATAATGCCCAGAATCACAAGAGAAAAACTCCTTTTTGTAATCCCCATCCAGGCGATAAAAATTTGTTCCTTGGGTCTGGTTCAACTTGTCTCTGGCTTGCAATAGTCTCTCAAACTGGATAACTCATTTTCCAGGAACTATCCCCTTTACTACTGCTAACAAGAGAAACCGGAAGTTTTCAGGGGTTGATATCAAATTTAATATGATTTAGTTCAAACAGCATTTACTGAGACCCTTCCCTGGGTACAGCACTTGATCAAACCCTATGGGGAACCTAAATTTCAATATGACTCTCACTCCTTTACAATCAACTTAACATGCAAATAAGTTCAAAGTAGAAGCTACCATGGAGACCAGCTGTTTTGACTTTTTGGAGAAATCAGTGGGTGCAGTGGAAATTTAAAGATATGTAGGATTTTAATAAAATAGGGACCAATATGTGAGGCAGGATCTGACAGTAAAAGACCAAGGGTCCTTCTGGAGGACTTGAGCAGCGCAGGGTCTGGACTTGCTGTTTAGGGATATTCAGGGCAGTTGTGAAATGCTACTTAGAGGCAGAATCAAATATTGATTTAACAAATGAGCTTTGGAATCAGACAGACCTAGATTTTAAACCTGGATTCTCTTTTTACGGTCATGGGTAATTGACAGAATCATTATCAACCTCAGACTTCTGAAGCAGGAGAATGATACATGCATCATGAGGTGGTATTGAAAGTAAAATGATACAATTTATACATTCAACCTATATTCTAGGCACTGAGGTTAAAATGTAGACAAAAATAGACAAAAAATGATGATGTAAACAGTCCAGCACATGGCAAGCAATCAATAAATGACACATTTTAATTTGATGCTTTAAGCCTTCTGGGAGAAGAGCTGAGATATTCATAATTGTGATTAAGGAATAGAGATCTGATTTGGTGAGTGTGGTGGAGTGGGGATGGCAGAGAGCTTGAAGGTGTGAGACCAGCTAAGAAGCTATTGTTAACAGTCCAGGTAATGAGCATAAGCTAAGTCGGGGCTGTAGATATAAAAATTGCCAGGGTGAACGTTGCAGTATGGCACGTTCTTCCCTAGAATTTTATGTCAACATATCCAGAAATAGTTCAGAGTTTACATTCTTGCTCATGACAAAAGAACCGTTCTTAGATTTTCCAGTGAGTATGTATTAAGGCATCTTGACCTTTATTTACGTCTGAGAACAGCAGTTTTCCCAGGATCCCAGTTGGGAAAGAAGCTTATAAATAAACCATTTTACTTGTTCACTGAACTAAACTGTCATTCGCTAGGATGTGCTGACTCAGGTGATGCTGAGTGAGTTGGAACAGTAACATGAAGGTCTTTGAGGAGAAAAGAAACAACACTGCTCTTCCCTTAAGTCAGAGGAAGCAAAATTGAGGAGGCTGTGGTTTCAGCTCATTAAATAACCTCCAGTGTATTCATCAAATGCCTTGTCAAAGGTTTTATTATTGACAAAGGGATTCTCTTTCTTCTGATTGTTTGTACCTTAGAGTCTACAGAATTTCCTGTTTTATAGGTAGATAAACCACCCGCTCCTTGGAAATGTCTTGATTTTTGAATCATAAGCTTACTTGGCGGAAGAAAGCAACAAGAGCAATAACAAACCATGTTTATGGTGCTCTTACCACATGCCGGCGCATTTGCATTGGCTAGATGCATTATACACACCTGAATCAATCAATTCAGTTACCAATGTATATGGAGACTTAGTATGTACCCCACTGTGGTGAGCCCTAGAACATACTAAGAATAAGAGAATGCCTGTCAAGGAAAGAACAATACCACTTTAAAATAGACGTTCACAAGGAAATGCTAAACCATGCTTTTGCAATAGAATTAGGTTAAGATCCAGACCAGAGTCTACTCCCCACCCAGTCCCCTCCTCCTTCTAATATTCTGGAAATCCACAAAGCCAATTTTATTCCCTGACCCCCTCCCCTGTTTTCCAAGTCAAGGATCACCCGCAGCCCCTTTTCTGTCTTTAAGATCTTTTGTTCTCTTTGGTCAGTCATTTCTAGTTCATTCCAATCAATATCAACACTCCTTTTCCCTTTTATCTCCTGCTTCCCCACATTCCAGGTTCAATATTTCAACATGCAGTAAAATAGCAGAATGAACACTGGCTTGGGGTCATGTTGCCTGGGTTCAGATCTTGACTCTGAACTTTATAACTGTGAAACCTTGAGAAAGATCTTTAAACTTTCTGAGCCTCATGTGTAAAATGAGAGTGAATGGTGGCCTAAGATTACAAGAGCTACTCTAAACTAAGAAAGCCATCTTTGGCAGGATATAACCCCTGGGATCTGGAAGAAACAATACACTAATGATGGGTAGCAATAACATCTTAGATTTGCATAACCCGTTAAAATAATGTTTTGCATAACACTGAAACATACAACAATCCTTTAAGGATTGAGGAGCAGGTGTTCTCTCCACTTTACACGTAAGGAAATTGAGGACCAGAGAACTGAAATGACTCGTCCAAGGTCAAAACTGTAATAACTTTCATTTGTTGGAAATGAACACCAAATCCTCTTGCTCTACATCCCAGGTTCTCTCCACCAGACCACTCTAACCCACCTACTAGTCTTAGTCCACGTCATGGAGCCACAGGCCCTATCTTCTGCTCCCATTTTTTGCCTTAGTCCTTTCTGCCATGACTAAAGGGTAAGAGACGTTCAGAAACATCTAGCGTGCTGATTAAGCAGCCCCCCAGGGGCCGGGCTGTCTGCTATCAAAGCCTGTCTACCACATTCAGTAGCTGGGCCAAGTTTGGCAAATTCTTTAATCTAGTTGTTCCTTATCTGTAAAATAGGGGTAATAACATCTGAATGTCATACATTCATCTGAAGTTCAAATGAATTGACATATGTAAAGCATTTAGAACTATGGCTGGTTTACAGTAAGCACTCAGTACGTGTTAACTATTCTCAGTAACCAAGGAATGGGTGATGAAGTTTTCATTTTATTTTCTTTCTTCTATGTAATATTACTGTTCACTTTGAACAGCAGGTGGTCAGGTACATTTATTAACTTCTTAAGTGCCATCTTATTTTTCCTTTGCTCTGTCCTCATGTGCTTTTCCTTATTTTTGGAGTACTGATGTAATTCCTCTATTTGGCACATTCTTTATCATGGTAGGTAACAGGAAAGATGTACCTGGGTTTGCCCCCTTCACTTCCCTTTAAACCTTTCTCCTATCCATGCCCTGAATCATAATAAAGGGCAGAGTGGCAGGCAGAATTTCTAGGAAGAGCTCCCAAGAGTTTATGCCCAGACACCCAGAATCTATGAATTGCTCCTGTAATCTTGTTATGTTACATGTATATGGCACAGTTGACCTTCAGACGGGGAGATTATCCAGGCAGGTCTAATCTAATTACATGATCCCTCAAAAGAAGAGAACTTTTTCTGGGTGGTTGCAGAAGAGGGATGCAGAAAGGGAAGTCAGAAGTATTTGAAGCATGAGAAGGACTTGGCGTGCTTCTCTGGCTTGAAGATGGAAGGGGGCATGCAAGAAGGAATTCAGGCAGTTTCTGAGAGCAGAGACCAGTCCCTGGCTGACAGCCAGCAAGGAAATGGGAACCTCAGTCCTACAACTGCAAGAAGCCGAATTCTGCCAAAAACCTGATTGTGTTCAGAAGTGGATTCTTTCCCAGAGTCTCCAGATAAGAGTCCAACTGGCCCACACCTTGATTTCAGACTTCTGATACCCTGAGTAGAGTCTAGCCAGTCTGCCTGAAACTCCTAAACTACCATGAGATAATAAATGAAAGTTGTAGTAAACCACCAGCTGTGTGATCTTTTTTTCTTTTTTTCTGACTGGGATAGAAAGTTGATACAAGTTGCAAACTTTTGATTTATTAACACTATTGAGGAAAACATTTGTGCTGCCTGAAGGGAGCTACACCCAGGGTTCCTTCCAGATCAACCAGAAATACAAACTTTTTACCCAGAAGTTGATGCCTCCATTGAGCATCTGACAACTGGAGATTGGAAGAAGGACGAGAACGAAACGTCTGAAATAGAGACACCCCAAATAAAAGTGTGCAGGTGGAGTTTTGGCACCTTGGAAATAAAAGTATTGCTATTTCCACATGGCATTTGTAGAAATATTTTTCGTTTAAACTTTGGGTAGGTGAGTTTGCAGAGAAAAGTGTTAAGGACATCAACTCTGAAGTCAGTGTACCTGGATTTTATCTCATTACCACTGCTCAGTTGTGTAAACTTGGATAAATCACTTTTCTTTGCTTAGCCTCACTCTTCATATCTGTGAAATGGGGATAATAACACCACCAAATTTAATGGTCTGTTGTGAGAGTTAAAAAAGAGAATGTTTATGAAATGTTTACTTCAATGTCTGGGGCCTATTAAGTGCTAAATAAATGGTTATAATTATACTTATAATTATTCATGTATTCATTCAAAAAGCATGCATTAATCACCTCTTCTGTGCCAAGCATTGCTAGGCAATGCAAGACTACAAATATGAATAAGGAATAGCCTCTGTCCAAAAAAGTTTCCCAGTGCAGTGTGGTGTTTCCATGTGTGTCCGCTTTATTTATTCATGCATGCATATTATGTATATTTTCCATCGTGTGTGTGTGTGTGTGTGTGTGTGTTGGGGCTGGGGGTGGCATGAACACTGTAGCCCCTGAAAACACCAAAGAACAAGTACTGCATTCAAACACCAGGGGAGGGTGGGGACCGCAGCACCAGCCATCGTCTTTCTACTTTTCCTCCGAAGTGGGCGGCTGTTGACTCTGGGAACACTGACGAAATGACCATTAAATCATTTCAGAGTGGTAGAGCTGGGAGGTCTCGGCGAGGCCTGCCCCCACACCCACCCCACTCTGGCACAGAGAGGGACATTATGCCCCAGACATGCTGACAGGCAGGCCACAGGAAAAGAAATCCCCATGCCAAATAATTTTGCCCAGCCCTACCCTTGGACTAGGGAAGCAAAAAAGGACCCATCAGCTTGGTTGTCTGGGATCCCAGGGCTGCTCACATGAGACACAAAAGCTGAAGGGATAAATATTTACCCTGGGCTCATCCAAATAATCCAGAAAAGGGACTCTGTTTTTTCAATCTGTAATGAAAAACACTCCCACCTAAGCGCGGGTTTAGAGGTTTTCGCCTTTAAGTCTTCAGTGAGTTGAACCACTCAGACCTCCTGTGAGAGTGGATTAGGGTTTCCGCACCGCCTCCCAGCAGGGCCGGGGGCACGGGGAAAGGGCGGCCTGGGCACAGAAGGAATGGTTCTGGCCCTAGCGAGTGATGTTTTCTTTTAGTGCACAAAGGACATGAGGCCTCGCGTCGCGCCTGCTCCTGGTACACAGGTAAGTGAAATATTTGCCCTTGGGAGAAAAGGAGCAGAATGTTCTCTGAAAATGCTCCAACTGGAGAAATAAGAGATTTTAGATAAACAGCTTTCGAGGGACCCCATTTCCTGAGCTATGCTTTGATCACATGATAATAGCGCCAGTGAAAACACTTGTTATCCTTCCCACAGAGATGTTCAGAAAAGCACACTTGCTTGGGTTGTGGAGGCTAGGATTTGAGCAAGATGGAGGGAGCGGTGGGGGCAGGGCCTGCGGTAGAGGAGAAATGTAGAAGGGGATGGAGACTGTTCACAGGCCAGCCAGAGGTGCTTGTCTTTCTCCTCCAGCCCTACTTTCCCTTTTAGCAGTCCTCCCTCCCCTTTCTGGCAGCTATCTGAACTGGCAGAAAGAGCTTGTATTCTGGAGGCAAAATAATTGTGCTCAAGTACAGGCTGAGCTCAGGGCCGGGTATACACTAGACCCAGTAAATGCTAAGTGAATAAAAGTTTCCATCTTCTTTCCACCATAAGGGTGATGTTCTTGAACCTGTCTGTGCTTCAGTTTCTCTATTGGTCCCCTGTAAGTGTTAGTACAAATCTTAACATTATACAGCTTTGGGAATCGGTGAATGTGTAAGAACCAGAATATTTGAAAATTGCCAGGCTTGCAGTTACTCAGGCTCAGTTTCGCAGAAGGGGCTGAGACAGCCTAGGCCAGGTGGAGATAAGCCTCCTCCTTTGGGGTTGTTTGTATGCACTGAGTCATGACCTGTTGGGGCCTCTGCCATGTAGGGGGGCATCTTTATTAGAGCTGGGCAGAGGCTGCCCATGCAGTCCAGGGCACTTTCCTATTCTGTAGATGAGGTCCAGGGATCACCAGCGCAGTGACAGAGATAAATATGAAAGCACTTCTCCATCCTTAGTCTAACAAGAAAAACGCATTTTGTTTCCCTCATCACAATGGAGACTGCTGCACTAATTCTTCAGCACAGTTTAGTCATGCATAGTAATAAGCAGCCCAGTAACTTTTTAAAATGGATAAATGAATTCATAGATGAATGAATGAATGCAAAAATGTGATATTAAACCTCTGTAATCTTCTTTGGGGTTTATAATGCACTTTCAAACTCTCCCCCGTTCTCAAAGGTCACTTAAATTTCCAAATAGCCATGGGGTTACTCTAGCTGCTTTGCCGTCTCATGGGGGCCTTCAGCTAATATGGATGTTGGCAAGAGTATTTTCATGGGAGAGGTGTCTGGGGAGGAGAAAAAAGGCCTGGTTCCTTTTCACCCACATTTGTGTCTTCTGTGGTCAGTACCCAGGAGCCTTCAGAAAAAGGATTTCTTGCTCACCTGTGACTCTACTAAGTGATAACCTTTCCCATTTCTTTTCTTCCCTTCCCATAATGAAAAATTTTCCCAGAGAGAGAAAGAGATCTGCCCTGGGCTCCTGGGCAGATTGTGTCCTGTATTATTCTTAGGTTGTTTGGACGGCGCTTGAGTTTTGTTCCTACCATCTGGTCTGAATGGAGAGTAAGTATAACATTTTAATTCATTCTTTCATTCTAAAGATTTATTGAGTGTATACTTTTTCAGACATTTTGTTATAAACACAACAGACAAGGTCCCTGGCATTACGGAGTTGATATTCTAGAAGTGGATATGGGTAATAAGCAAGTGAACACATAAATGAGCAGCTAAGTTCAGATGTGTTAGATGCTACAAGGAAAACTGGAAGAACATAGAGCGTCCCTTAGGACTATTTTCATTTATTTATTCATCATACATTTATTAAGTGCTTACCTTGCAAAAGTGCTGTTTTTTTGTGTATGTGTTAAAGATAGAGCAGCAAACAAGATATAATCTTTGTCCTTAGGAATATATGATAGCTAGGAAGTCAGAAGTTAAATGACAAATTTCACAGTTAAGTATTGTAAATGAGAAGCCAGGGTGCTAAGAGAATGTAAAACAAGACCTTATAACATGGTCATGGCCTATCAAGAAATACTTCTATGGTAAATTGTTACAATAATGGCCACCGGTGAATCATATTTTTTCTCCATTTACACCTTTGTGAGGTCACTTTCTACACTGACTCTGGGATTGGCCGTGGGACATAAGGAAATCTGTAGTGGACAGAGTTGTAAAAAGCGCTTGTGCACTGGGGCTCACCCTCTCTTGCTGCCGGGGACTCTCTTTCTACCATGTGACCACCTGAAGCAGCCCAGGCTGAGCTGCAAGAGACATGTGGTCCAGCTAACAGCCAGCACCCATGGGCGGATGGATGAGTGAAGACGGCTTAGACCATCCAGCCACAGTCAAGATGCCGGATAGCTGTAGCTGCGTATGTGACCCAGATGAGACCAGTGCAAATTGCTGACCAAAAGATTCATGAGCTAATAGAGTGACTGCTCTTTTAAGCCAGTACTTTTTGGAGCAGTGTGATATCTTGCTATGGCTAGTTGTTAAAGAAAGCAGTTCCTAGAAGTGGATTGTTGTCATACAAAAACCAAAACCCTGAAGTATTAGCTTTGGGACTGGGATGGAAAAGTAGTAAGGAAACTGTTATCAAAGTCTTATAAAATTGTGAAAAAAAATTTTAGGGGAGTTGGGAAAAGTGCTAAGGAAAGTGCTTTTGGATGTTGGAAAACAGATTCTCTGGTTGTGTAGCAGTGCCAAACTGTCATCTCACTTAACTTAGAAGACAAAAGATTCCTAATGAACTTATAGATCTGGATAAAGGAGATGACCAGGAAGAATGTTGGAAGTAGTAACTGGCTTGTTTTAGCTGCATGTGATAAGGTGTGGGGAGAGAGAGATGAGCTAAAGAGGGAGCTGTCCACTTTAAACCAGAATTAGAGGGACCATACTGTAGCCAGAACTTTCTAAGTTGGAAAATAAAACTCTTTGACGGCTTCATTCTCTCCAGCTAGCAAAGGTTCTCTAAGTAAGAAATAGCCTCAGGAAATACATCAAATCAATGGTGTGACTATACAACTCTTTCTTCAGACTTCTAAAATATTTAAAGTCATGCTCAATAGATCCTCTCAGCTAGACAAAAGTGCTTCTAAAAAATTTAGTTGCAAATTCCTGGCAGAAGCCTAATTCCAAAATAGTCCTGAGTAAGTCTAGTGAAAGAAGGCTATCTCAGAAAGAATTGTGGGCATGGGTTTTGACTAATGGAGTGTATGCAATGTGATACATAGCAAACCCAAATAGGTTGTAAGGGAGTTATGCAATTTGAGATGAAAGGAAATGGAGACTGTCTTTGAATTGCCATTTTTCTTTGGATAGGAAGCAGGCTGAAAATAACCACAAAGACGCAAGTTTTCTTACAGTAAAATGTGTTATCTCAGAGAAGTGGAGACAAGAATATTGTGGGTGGAACCCAAAGCACAGGAAAATATCATCTATTCCAGGGAACTGATCCTAATATGTACAACCAGACCAGGGGGCCTGACAACATGTGCCTGGCTCTATTTCAGGATTGGTCTAAGACCCTGACTTTTCTTTTTGTGTCTCATTCCTTTGTTTTTTTGAAGAGGAGTGTCTAGTTAGTTTTCTGTCCTTATCTCAGCATTGTATTGAGTATTTGGAAGTGGCTAGCTTGTCTTTTTAGTTCTCATGGCTCTGGATCATTAGGAATCACATCTAAGGAGCCTCACCCAAGTAGCTTCTTTTGGACCTAATGCAGATTGTAAGAGCAGGGACTTTGAGTCTGATAATATGATTAAATGATATTTGGGAGCTCTTGGTAGGGGGTTAGTACATTTTGCATGTGAAAGGGACTTGGATCATTGGGGCCAGAGGAAAGGCTGTGTAGATTGTTACAGAAAAGTACAGAAGAATTCCTACCCAAATTGTTGACCATGGTTTCATGAGAATAAAATAGTTGTTTTCCACTATTAGGCAGTTTGTCACTCAGCGAAGGCTTATGCAGCTTTTCTGAGGCAATGATATTTAAACTGAGATATGAAGGATCCATGGTGATTAGTTAGGCAAGCTGGAGAAGGAGGAATGTTCTGGGCAGAGGAAACACCACGGGTGAAGAAAATTCTGAGGAACGCAGGTACATGGTAACCTGGAGCAGCTGAAAGAATGCCAGCGTGGCTGGACAAGAGTAGTGTGAAGCAGGGGATGGCCAGGTCATTCCTGGTCTCTGAATTGTTAATTATGGCCACAAGAGTGCTACATAATAAACCACTTGGGGTCAGTGGATTAAAACAGTAAGTATCCATCACACTTCCGCCATTCAGTTGGGACCCTGCTGGCCTAAGCTGGTCTCAGCTGGGCAGCTCTGCTTCAGGATGTGGGTGTGGCTGGGTCTGGCTCCCCACTGCAGGTTGGACTCAGGCTTCTTCCACATGTTTTCATGCCCAGGCCAAAGGAGCAGTAGAGGGGAAACTCTTCTTATGGCAATGGCAGAGGTGCAAAAGAGAAACCCAACCATGCAAGCACACTTCCAGTCTCTGCAGGCATCTCCTCTGCTAATTATGGATCAAGGTAAGTCACAGGAATGAGTCCAAAATCAAGGGCAAGGAGGTACATTACACCAAAACAAGTCACAATGTTCATAGCAGCACTCTTCCTAATAGACAAAAAGTGGAAACAATCCAAACATCCATTAATGGGTAAATGAATAAATAAATGCATATCCCAAACAATGGAATACTCTTACTCTTCAACAATAAAAAGGAATGAAGTTCAGATACATACTACAACATGGGAGAACTTCAAAAACATTATGCTATGCTGAAGTGTTTAGGGGTAAAAAGTAATGATGTTTCAGCTGTAGGGGATCAAAGCCCCCTCTCAATTAGAGGTGGAGTGGGCATCACCATCCCAGAGTCCTCAGGATTGGGGAATAAAATATGGACTAGAGTGGACTTACTGGTATTCTACCAAAGACTTATTTTGATTCTAGCAATGGAGGAAATTATTTCATTGATGTGGAGACAGTGACCACTGGAGGTGCTGAAGGCAGGTAGAGGGAAAAGAGGTATAATATGGGGGCATTTTTGGGACTTGGAACTGTCCTGAATTACAATACAACAACAGATACAGGCCATTATATATCCTGCCAAAACCTACAGAATTGAGTGGGAGGGAGTGTAAACTACAATGTAAACTTTAATCCATGCTTAGTGGCAATGCTCCAAAATGTGTTCATCAGTTGAAACGAATGTACCACACTAATGAAAGAAGTTGTTGATGTGGGGAAAAGTGGAAGGTGTGGGGAGTGGGGCATATGGGAATCCCTTAAATTTTTTTTTTATGTAACACTTTATGTAATCTAAGTATCTTTCAGAAAAAATAAAAAATATATTTAAAAAAAGAGTACTGATGTTTGCAACTTATATTGGAATGCATGAAAAATAAGATGGCTTGATAGCTGGAAAGGGAAGTATAGATGGATGGTTATGTGATAAATAAAGCAGATAAATTATTTTTTTAAAAACCATTATGCTAAATGAATAAAGCCAGTCACAGAAGACTACATATTGCATAATTCCATTTATATGAAACATAAAAAGACAAATCCACAGCAACAATATATTAGTGGTTGCCTTGAGCTGGAGGTAGGAGCAGAGGTTTGTTACAGACAGACACAAGGAAACTTTTTGGATTGATGGAAATGGTGTGTTTTTGTTTTGCTTTGTTTTTTATTTTTTTTTTGTTTTTTGAGGGGGAAATTGATAGAAATGTTCAAAAACTGGATTTCTGTGATGGTTACACAACTGTAATAAAAATTATTGAAAAATTTTTAAAAAATAAAAAAATCATTGGACTGCTGCTTACTCTAGGTGAATTTTGTGGTATATAAATTATATCTCAATAAATGTATTAAAATATATAACTAATGGAATGAATGATACCACAGCATATGCTTATAACAATGAAACATTTTCAAAGGAGCTATTAAATGAATGACTGCTACAACATGAAAATATTTGAAAACTCCAATAGACTACTGTCTCTTTTTGAATGATTTCTGAGGTTAAATTTTTTTCTTCAATGATATCATACCATATTTTAGAATAATTTTGTTTAGTTATTTGACTTTGGTTGTAAATAATAACCAATTTTTTGTTTGTTCTTCGAGCTACTGCATTTTAAGTTAGTGCATGTGGTTTAAAAAAAAGATTGGCACACATTTAAACAGCTGCAATTAATGACACATGCCCTACTTACTGACTTTTCATATAATATGTACAACAGAAACATGTTCTTATAAACAGGTCAAGAACTGTAAAATGCTCACTAATTGCTAGAATTTGTTCTTCTGTTTGGAATAAAAATGGATTTAACAATCCGAATAGCTATTCAAGGGGTAATAGAAGCAAGAAGGAGGGACCTCTGTTATTAGCTAATCTAGCAATTATCCCCACATTGGAGCTTGTGTTCTACATGAATATCAACTGAGTTGGTTGAGGAGGTGCAGCTGGAGAGGTGAAAACAGCTGCCTACTCTGATACAAAATTCCTTTGGTTTGGAGAACACGCTAACGTTAATCCAAGAAATCTGGGATGAACTCTGTTCCCTAAATGGAAAAATGCCTAGTTCCATCGCAGGCCAACAGCAGTTACTCACACTTCCTTGCCAGGCTCATGGAGAAGTTTGACCACCAGCTGGCTATGGCATCATCCCATTTATGAACTCCTCAAAGGTACTTTTTGCACATTAAGCATCTCTAACTGAAACTAGGTGACTGGGGCTGAGATCCTAGTCAAGGGTGAGCTTAGGAAATTGTTTCCTCTCTATCTTCTCTTTCTATTAAAAGGTATGAGAGAGAAAAATAAGATGGCCAAAAAGCACATGAAAAGATTCTCAACTTCATTAGCCATCAGGGAAATGCAAATCAAAACCACTGTAAGATACCATTTCACACCCATTAGAATGGCTGCTATTTTTTAAAAAAAGGAAAATTATAAGAGTTGGAGAGGATGCAGAGAAACGGGATCACTCATGCTTTGCTGGTGGCAATGTAAAATGGTGCCGCCACTGTGGAAGACAGTTTGGAGGTTCCCCACACCATTATGTATGGAATGACCATATGACCCAACAGCCCTACTACTAGATTTATACTCAAAAGAATTGAAAGCAGGGGCTCAAACAGATATTTTCACACTAATGTTCATTGCAGTTTTATTCACAAGTGCCAAAAGATGGAAGCAACCCAGTGTCCATTGACCGAAAATGTGGTATATACATACAATGCAATATTATTCAGCTGTAAAAAGGAATGAAGTTCTGATACATGAGACAACAGGGATGAACCTTGAAAATATTATGTTGAGTGAAATCAGCCAGACAAAAGGACAGATAGTGTATGATCTCACTGATAAGAAATAATTAGACTAAGTAAAATCATAGAGTCGGAATCTAGAATACAGGCTACCAGGGGATAGGGTGGGGGTAGGGAATGGAAGTTAAGGCTTAAAAATGCACAGGGTTCCTATTTGGGATGATGGAAATGTTTTGGTAATGGATGGTGGTGATGGTAGCACAACACTGTGAACATAATTAACAGCACTGAGATATATATCTGAATGTGGTTAAAAGGGGAAGTATTAAGTTGTAATTATGGTAAGAGAATAAAAAAAATTTTAAGGCATTGATTTGCACTACACAGTGAACCCTAAGTTAAATCATGGACTATAGCTAATAGTACAATTATAAAAATGTGCTTTCCTCAATTGTAACAAATGTTCCACGTCAATGCAAGGTGTTAATAATAGGGTGGCATATGGGAATTCTGTATTTTATGCATGATTGTTCCATAAATCCACAACTTCTCTGAAAAATAATAAAAAATAAGAATAAATACAACAATAGTTGAATGTAACTTCTGGCTTACAAACACTGTCACAGACCTCTAAGTTAGTATTTAGTCAATAAATACTCCAGAGCTTTCATGAGATCCATTCACTCTGATAGGTGCTGTACTCATAGTATCTCATTCAAACAACTGCCTTTGAAGAAATTCTAGTTTTAGTCTCTAAGGGGTGCATATGAGCATTTGAGGCTCATGTTGTTCAGTGACTGTCCCAGAATTACAAATGATTTTAGGAGAGAGGTAGACCTAATCGCATTCTGCTCCTACTTCCAGATAGCTCCATGACTTTGGATATGTTTCTTAACTATTCTAAGTCCCTGAGAGGAGAGTTAATGCTACACATTTCTTGAGTTTTAAAGAGAAAATCCTCTCTTGATCCCACTTTAACCTCCAGCCACTACTGAATTTTTCTTCTTCCACTTACTGCAAAATTTATTTAGGGTTTATACATTTAGTGTCCAAATTTTCTCTTCTAGTTTTCTCTTGAACCTCCTCAGTTTATGCTCACTTCCCAATCACTCCACCAAAATGTCTAGCCATGGCCACCATGTTGCAATTCAATCGCCTCCTTACTCATCTCCATCTCTCCATACTTGTCCAACCTCAGTCTGATGCAGTCAAATTCCCAATCAAATCACATAAGTCTTTTGCTCAAAGCCCTCCAATGGTGCCCATCTCATGGAGAATACAAACCAAAATTATTATAAGGACTACAAGGTTCTCTTCATTATACTCTCTGTTCTGTAATCTCATTTCCTAACACTTGTCACGGGCTCTTTCCACTTAGACCTAGTTGTCTAGCTAGTTGTCAAGTTCCTAGAACTTGCCAGGAATCTTGTCCCTCTCTTTGCAGGACATTTCCTTTTGCTGTTTTCTCTTCCTCAGATGTTCTTCTCCCTGGAATCTACATGGATTACCCCCAACTTTCTTATTCAAATGCCAAAATCGTAGTGGTTAGCCATCTATTTGCATTTGCAAACCCTCTACCCACCAGCCACTTCCCACATGCCCCCACATAATCATTATCCCACTCCTTTGTGTATTTCCTATCACTCCCAGCTTGTAGGTGTGCTCCATGAGAACAGAGGCTGTGTAGCTTTTATTCATTGCTAAATCACTCATATCTGGAAAAGCCTGGTATATAGTATTTATTGAATAATATATGTTATGTACTTTGCATGGTCTGTGGTATGTATTAAGTACTCAAAAAATGGTAGACTATTATTGTTTTACAAATAACTAAATCAGGCAATAGATAAACTTAGAAGAAAATATTAGTAACAATAATTATTGCATAGTAATAATACTAACAATAATAACAACAACCAGAATAGTTGCTATGAATTTCCATGGCATTATTTTACTTTATATTTGTAACATCACTGAGGTGTGGCAATGTTGTAGCTGCACCTCAACACCAATTCTGCAAATGTGCTTATTAAATGCTATTAAGTGCCTCCTCAATGAAACTGTAGGGCAAAAAGGATTTTGGAGAATTTTTTGTTTGCATGAGAACAATTTCCCACCCCTGCTGCTTTGTAGAAACATTTTACTCTGCGTTTATTCCTGTGTTACATTCTTTTTCCCCTAGTAATTTTCTTAATACTATCTGTATATTTTCTTTGCTTTTAATTTGCATTCTTATGATCTGTGAGAGCATGCAAATTTAATTATTTAAATTTGTTCACCTGTATTACATTCTCAGTACACTGCTCCATTCTCTGTCCTATCCACTTACCTGTGTTACTACTTTTCTCCAGCTTCTTTTGTTATTCTGGAAGCTTCATATACTTATGTCCCCAACTGGATCAAGCTTCTGGGTTTTCTTTCTCTGTTTCCAAATACAGTGCTTTGGTCCAATAGCTTAACCAATAAATACTTACTGAATTAGGAAAGTGCTCGTGAAAGGGATTAAAGAGTAGTAGAAAGAGAGGAAAAGAAACAAACACTTACTGAGTACTTATTCTGTGCCAGGAGGGCAGCAGAATAGAGAAGTGATGAAAAGTGTCATCTTGGAAGTCAAAGTACTTTGATTCGGAAACCAGCTTTACCACTTATTGTGTGCCCTTGAGCAAATCATTTCCACTTCCATGGCTTACCATTCCTCTAGTAAACTAGAGAGAATTGTGATGCCTTCCTCAGAGCTCTAGGATAAAATGAGGTATCACAAGCTATTAGCACAGTGCCTGGCTCGAGGCCTTGCTTGGTAAGTGAAGGCTGTTACAGTTGCCCTCAGGGTCGTTACATTTGCTGTTCAATATACAGCGCACAACTGCCTGTGACTTAAGTCGGCGGGCACTATTATAATTGAGGCAACCAAACCTCCAAGAGGCAAAGAAAAATCCAAGGTAACATGCCTTGTATGTGGCAGAGCCAGGCATCACATTAAGCCTTCAACTCTTGTCTTTCCACCATGCAAATGACTAGGGGCAACATATTCAAAACTAACGCTGTTATCCTTTCCCACAGAATCATACAATGCTAATACTGGAAACATTTCCTTTTTTAAAATTTATATGAAGCCCATTGCTTTGTTCTTTTCATATGAATGCATTAAAATACTGGCTATGCCTTAGGAAGAACAGAGTAAAGGACTAATGCACTGAAATCCCAAGTCATACAATTCTCCATTGAAGATCTTAATTAATGATCAATACAGATCATGACATGATTAATACGGCCATGCCAATCATTATTGATCAAAGAGACAGCCAGTAGCTCTTGTCTTGGGTCATGTCTAAATTTAACGGGTCTCTTTATTGGTTTAGTTGAGAAAACAAGACAAAACCAACCAACCAACCAACCAACACACCAAGAAACAAAACAGCAGCTGAGTATGAAAACAAAATGCATATTTGGGGATCAGTTGGCCATTTTACATAAAGCAGGTCTTGATGAACACATGATTTTATGTTCTGTTTCAGTTTTCCAAAGAAGAGATGGTGGCAAAATAGCAATCACATAGTTGTTACTATGTCCCTGAACACCTGAACATACATCGTCTCTATTGCATAAAACAGCCTTGAAAACAATTCCTTTTTTTTTTTTCCTTTGCATATGAGAAAAGTAAAGCTCTGAGAGGTGAAAAAACATTCTCACATTCTTGTAGATAGTGGCAGGGGTGACCTTCAAGCATCTGAACTTGTCTTCATTGTGGAAGGATCATTGGATTAAGAAATAGGAGTGCCTTGTTTGGAGCTCTGTTTGTTTACAATCAGCCTCTGTGATCTTTCTGGGCCATATTTATTTCCTTATTTGAAAATGAGGGCCAGGTGTAGCTAACTGTCTCAATTTTCTTCTATTTCTAGGCATTTTTTTTAGGTCTCAGACACCACTAAGAGCTAACAATCGTCCTATCCCTGTCTAGTCCACTTGCATAAGAAGTTACATTATCTTCATTCCCAGCACAGTGCTTCTGGTAAGTCAAAATAGCTAAGGATCACAGGGAATATGCTACTTAGCTCCACAGTTATGTTGGACTAATTTCCTTTTTCTGGGGAGAATTGGAGGAGGAGGCCCCTGGAATTGTCTTTAATTCTGTGGTGAACTGCTAATTTGAAACCACAGGGTGCTCTTTGAGAAACTGCAGACTTGCATCTGATAACCATTTTATGGGAATGTGCCTTAGCCCTTTAGTTGTGGCTGCCCACAATTGCCATGATGAGTGACATGCTTCCAGCAGATGAAAGCTCCACAGGGGTCTGTGCCAGAGACCTCTGACTACATCACTTAGCATTTGCTGATTTCTCCCATTTTCTGTAGAAATGAATGTCTCTGGACTGCAACTTTCATTTGGATCCTTGGTACTCCAATGAAATTCACATGTTGTTAAATAGAATGCTATCTCTAAAATGATGTCAAAGTAGACCAAGGAAATTAGATTTCTAGCATTTAAAAGGCAAGTTTTCCAACCACACACAGTTTTTCCTTGTTTTGTTTTTGAGGAACAGTGTTAAAAGATGTCAACACTTCTACGAGCACAAGCACTGGATTCTTATTTTCTGTCCATTTAAGGCAGGAAGGGAAGTAAAGTCAGATTAACAAAGGAACAGAAAAGGAAACATTTACTGAACCCCTAAAATATGGTATGTACTAAAAAATATAGTATTCTCTCTGAAAGGCAGTATAAAATAGTGTTTAATTGCCCTGATACTGTAACTGGACTTCCAACCATAACTCTGCCACTTACAAGTCACTGGACTTTAGCAAGTTTCTATGCCTCAGTTTTTGCATCTATAAAATGGGGATATTGATAGTATTCAGTCTTGTGAAGAGTTCAAAGGCCTCTCAGATTACAAAGGCCTTGGTGATTTTCCCCTTAGTATACTGCCTTCCATGCTCTGAGCTTCTAAAGGACCAGAGAAATCTCACACGAGAGACAAGACATTTGTTTATTCTCTATTTACTGAGGGTTTACTGTGCCAACTGGTGTGCTAGATGAAGGGAAATGAGAATTACATAAATACATCCCTTGCCTTTCAGATGCTTACAATGGGAAAGAGGAAACACAAACAACTATCACAACTCTAGTGCTTTTATAGAGGAAGCATATTGGAAGAAGGGATAAATTCTTCTTGGTTTTGCAGAAGACATAATATTTGGGCTCTATCTAAAAGAACGATTAGTAATTAGGCATTGCAGACATTAGAAACAGCACTGACAAGACAGAGGCAGGAAAGAACACTATGTCACCGGGAGCATATTTGCAAAGGCAGCCCCATCTTTAATTGGTCATGTGCATGTCAGCCTCATGCATTGCATTTTAAAGGCCCTCGCTGCAGAGACCATTTCATCTCTATGTTTCCCTAGCAGAATGTCTTACATATGACACAAGTACAAGAAATGTTTGGTGAATTGGCTTGAATCAAAAATGTAATTTAGATAATAAGTGCTATAGGATTTCAGAGGAAGGAGTGATTTGTTCCATTCTGGGGGTTTCATGGAGATTTAAACTGGACTGTAAATGATCAAGAGATATTTTCTATGTTACTTTTTGGCAGCGGCAAGTCAAAGTGGAGCAAAGAGCATGAGCAAATGTACTTTTGAATCCCATTCAAGTAATGTTCTGGACTCTGGAAGGCACACAATTAGAGAGGAGGCATACAGTGACTCTATGTTATGCACCTCCCCTGGGGCCAACCATCTTTCCCTTTACCTTCAGGAGGTATGGGAGGGGCTCTCAGTTAAGTATCCTATTCCCATTCCACAGGGATAGACATAAGATTCAGACTGATCCCAGGTGGAGCCCAACCCACCCCCGATGCCCTGCATCAGTAACTCTCCCCTGCCATATTTGCCAAAAGAACATTCCCACCATTGTAGTTCAACCACAGACCTACAAATTCCCAGACTTTACCCATTCTTTCCTCCAGCCCTCCGCCAGTTCCATGGATAGTCCAACCCAATTCCCCACCCTATTCCCCTTACATTAGAGCATCATCGACCTCCTTCACATCCCTGCATCAACATCACCCCCATCCATTGCCCAACCACCCCCTTCCACCTTATCATAAGTTTTACCCATGTTGAGCATCGGCTCACCACACTCTACTCCCTTTCTGTCTCCTGATAACCAGTCTTCCAGACTGCAGTGTTGTGAGTCTGATCAATTTGCTTAAGTCATATCAGTGAGGTTATGTAATAATTGTCCTTCAGTGACTGGCTTACTTCCCTCAACATAAGGTCTGCAAGATTCATCCATGTTGTCCCATGTGTTAATACCACATTCCTTCTTACAGCTGAGTAATATTCCACTGTGTGTTTATATACCACAATTTGCTTATCCATTCATCTGTGGATGGACAAAAGTTGGGTCACTTTCAACTTTTGGCAGTAGTGAATAATGCCATCATGAACATTGGTGAGCATATATCTGTTCAAGTCCCTGCTTTCAATTTTTCTGGGTATATACCCAGCAGTAGGATTGCTGGATCATATGGCAGTTCTATAGTTAGCTTCCTGAGGAACCACCAAACTGCCCTCCACAATGGCTACACCAGTCTACATTCCCACCAGAAGTGGATGAGTGTTCCCGTTCCTCCACATCCTCTCCAACACTAGGTCTAATAGGTGCAAGATGAGAGTCCATCGTTCATTCCCCAATCCTGAGGATTCTGGGATGGTGATGCCCACTCTGCCTCTAATTGAGAGGGGGCTTAGATCTCATGGGGCAAATGGATGAGACTATCTTGCTTGCAGTTGCAGTCACTCTCTGTTCCTTGAGATGGTCATTGTCCATGATCATCTCCTTGATAGTTGTCCTGGGTGAGTCCAATGAACTAGAGAGTAGGTGTTGCAATAGTGCTGAGATTCAGGGCCCAACTGGTACATGGACAGGCCAAAGATTTAAGTCTCTTGGACATACACCTATCAACTCTAGTACTAACTATAGGTTCAAATAGAAGGGGCAGAAGAGCCATGTGTAGGGAAACCACAACTGAGTCCAACTCTGTCACACTGGGAAGCATAAATTCCAAAGTAGGGCTCACTAGCAGGGCATCAAACTCCTGAGTTGTTTGCCCTGCCTATAGTGTCTGGATGTTTCCAGAGCCCTCAGGAGCCCCACTATTTGAGGCAATATCTACTTTGGCAGTCAATGAGATCCTGCTGAGATGTGCATATGCATAACCTCTGGAATGATCTCCTGACTCACTTTGAAGTCTCTTAGCCTCATAAACTCATTTGTCTTTATCCTTTCCCCCTTCGGGTCAAGGTCTTTTTCCAGTTGCATTGCTAGTTGGTGCTCAATAGTAATGCCTCAGTGCCAGGGAAGCTCATCCCCAGGAGTCATGTCCCACACCAGCGGGGAAGGTAATGCATTTATATGCTGAGTTTGGCTTAGAGAGAGGCCACATTTGAGCAATACGGAGGCTTTCAGGAGGTAACTCTTAGGCCTATATAATACTAAGTTAAGTTTCAGTTTCACAAGAACAAGGTTCATAAGTACAACCATCAATGTCAAGGGCCTGGTTTATTGGTCTGTCCTCCTTTGCTAGGCACTGCCCATGTACTCTATGGATTTTTCTGCTCTGTTAGAGAACATAGCAGGACTTCCCAGGATGGGTATTCAATATTCTTTTGGTTATATCTCCACTCACTGAGATAACACCCCATGATCACTTGAACATATATTCCATAAGGGCATGCCCCGGTGCACCCCTCCCCACAAATCCCCCCATCACTGATACCCCACACCAGTGATCCTCCTCTGCCACAGCTGTGACCCTTCTGCAATCCAAAACCCT